>PVIY010009742.1:0-71436 GCA_004026745.1 Myrmecophaga tridactyla | reverse complement strand
GAATTGACCTCTTAACTGTATTTAGTCTTCCAATCCATGAACACGGTATGCCCTTACATCTATTTAGGTCTTCTGTGATTTCTTTTGACAATTTCTTGTAGTTTTCTTTGTATAGGTCTTTTGTCTCTTTAGTTAAATTTATTCCTAAATATTTTATTCTTTTGGTTGCAATTGTAAATGGAATTTGTTTCTTGATTTCCCCCTCAGATTGTTCATTACTAATGTATAGAAACACTACAGATTTTTGAGAGTTGATCTTGTAACCTGCCACTTTGCTGTACTCATTTATTAGCTTTAATAGTTTTGCTGTGGATTTTTCAGGGTTTTCGACATATAGTATCATATCATCTTCAAACAGTGAGAGTTTTACTTCTTCCTTTCCAATTTGGATGCCTTGTTATTTCTTTTTCTTGTCTAATTGCTCTGGCTAGAACTTTCAGCACAATGTTGACTAACAATGGTGATAGTGGACATCCTTGTCTTGTTGCTGATCCTAGGGGGAAAGTTTTTGGTTTTCCCCATTGAAGATGATGTTAGCTGTGGGTTTTTCATATCTTTCTTTTATAATGTTGAGAAAGTTCCCTTCTGTCCCTATCCTTTGAAGTGTTTTCAATAAGTAAGGATGTTGAATTTTGTCAAATGCCTTTTCTACATCAATCAAGATGATCATGTGGTTTTTCTGCTATGATTTATTGATATGGTGTATTACATGAATTGATTTTCTTATGTTGAACCATCCTTACATACCTGGGATGAATCCTACTTTGTCATGGTGTATAATTTTTTTAATGTGCTGCTGGATTCAGTTTGCAAGAATTTTCTTGAGGATTTTTGCATCTATGTTCATTAGAGAGATTGGTCTGTAGTTTTCTTTTTTTGTAATATCTTTGTCTGGCCTTGGTATGAGTATGATGTTGGCTTCAAAGAATGAGTTAGGTAGCTTTCCCTCCCTTCAGTTTTTTTTGAAGATTTTAAGCAGGATTGGTACTAATTCTTTCTTGAATGTTTGGTAGAATTCACATGTGAAGCCATCTCCTCCTGGACTTTTCTTTCTGGGGAGCTTCTTAATGACTGATTCAATTTCTTTACTTGTGATTGGTTTGTTGAGGTTGTGTATTTCTTCTCAGGTCAATGTTGGTTGTTCATGTCTTTCTAGGAAATTGTCCATTTCATCTACATTGTCAGGTTTATTAGCATAAAGTTGTTCATAGTATCCTCTTATTCCTTCTTTATTTCTGTGGGGTCAGAAATTTCTTCCACTTCTGATTTTATTTATTTGCATCTTCTCTTTTCTTCTTTTTGTCAACCTCGCTAATGGTCCATCAATCTTATTGCTTTTCTCATAGAACCAACTTCTGGTTTTGTTGATTTTCTTGATTGTTTTCATTTTCATTTATTTCTGCTCTAATCTTCATTATTTCTTTCCTTTTGCTTGCTTTGGATTAACTTGCTGTTCTTTTTCCTGTTCTTCCAAGTGGACAATTAATTCCTTTATTGTTGCTCTTTCTTCTTTTTGATATAGGCATTTAGGGCAATAAATTTCCCTCTTAGCGCTGCCTTTGTTGCATCCCATAAATTTTGATATGTCATGTTTTCATTTTCATTTGTCTCGAGATATTTACTGATTTCTCTTGTAATTTCTTCCTTGACCCACTAGTTGTTTAAGAGTGTGTTGTTGAGGCTCCATATATTTGTGAATTTTATGGGTCTCTGCTTATTATTGATTTCCAACTTCATTCCTTTATGATCTGAGAAGGCGTTTTGTATGATTTCAATCTTTTAAAAATTAATGAAATTTGCTTTGTGACCCAGCATATGGTCTATCCTTGAGAATGATCCATGAGCACTTGAGGAATAGGTGTATCCTGATGTTGTGTTCTATATATGTTTGTTAAGTCTGGCTCATTTATTGTTTTATTAAAATTCTCTGTTTCTTTATTGATCCTCTGTCTAGACGTTCTGTCCATTGATGAGAGTGTGGAATTGAAGTCTCCACCTGTTATGGTAGATGTGTCTATTTCTCTTTTCAGTGTTTTCCTCATGTATTTTGGAGCATTCTGGCTCGATGCATAAATATTTATGATTGTTATGTCTTCTTGCTTAATTGCTCCTTTTATTAATACATAGTATCCTTCTTTGTCTCTTTTAACTGTTTTACATTTGAAGTCTAATTTGTTGGATATTAGTATAGCTACTCCTGCTCTTTTCTGACTGTTATTTGCATGGAATATTTTTTCCCAACCATTCACTTTCAACCTATGTTTATCCTTGGGTCTAAGATGTGTTTCCTGTAGACAGCATATAGATGGGTCCTTTTTTTTTTTTTTTTTATGCATTCTGCCAGTCTATGTCTTTTGATTGGGGAGTCTAATCCATTAACATTTAGTGTTATTACTGTATGGGCGGTATTTTCTTCTACCATTTTGCATTTTATTTGTCGCATCTAAGTTTTCTTCTTTTTACCTTTACTGATAGTCTTCATTTCTATATTCTTCTCCACACCTTTCTCTCCTATCTCTTCTTATGTGTCCCTAGTGTTCCCTTTAGTATCAGAGTCAGTCTCTTGGTCACAAATTCTCTCAGTGAATTTTTGTCTGCAAATGTTTTAATTTCCCCCTCATTTTTGAAGGATAGTTTTGCTGGATATAGAATTCTTGGTTGGCAGTTTTTCTCTTTTAGTTATTTAAATATATCATCCCACTGTATTCTCACCTCCATGGTTTCTGCTGAGAAATCTATGCATAGTCTTTTTGGGCTTGTATGTGATGGATTGCTTTTCTCTTGCTGCTTTCAAGATTCTCTCTTTCTCTTTGACATCTGATATTCTGATTAGTAAGTGTCTTAGAGTATGTCTTTTTGGATCTCTTCTGTTTGGGGTGTGCTGCACTTCTTGGATCTGTAATTTTAAGTCTTTCGTAAGAATTGGGAAATTTTCAGTGATTATTTCCTCCATTAGTTTTTCTCTTCCTTTTCCCTTCTCTTCTCCTTGTGGGACACCCACAACACATATATTCATGTGCTTCATGTTGTCATTCAGTTCTGTGAGTCCCTGGTCATATTTTTCCATTCTTTTCTCTATATTTTCTTTTGCTTGTCGGATTTCAGATGTCCTGTCCTCCAGTTCACTAATCCTATCTTCTGTCTCTTGAAATCTGACATTGTAGGTTCCCATTTTTTTTTCATCTCTTCTACTTTACCTTTCATTCTCATAAATTCTGTGGTTTGTTTTTTCAGACTTTTGATTTCTTCTTTTTGTTCATTCCTTGCCTTCTTTATATCTTCCCTCAATTCATTGATTTGGTTTTTGATGAGGTTTCACATGTCTGTATGAACATTCTGAATTAATTGTTTCAACTCCTGTATCTCATTTGAATTGTTGATTTGTTCCTTTGACTAGGCCGTTTGTTCAATTTTCCTAGTATGAGTTGTTATTTTTTGCTGGTGTCTAGTCATTTAATTACCTTGATTAGTTTATTCTGGATATTTTTTCACTTTTTTTTTCCATAGGATTTTCTTGCTGGATGACTTTGTTGTCTGTCTTTTCTTTGACATTCAGTTCAGCTTATTCGTTTCCTCTAGCTTAGGTTTTGTTAAACAGATCAGAATTTTTCAGTTCTTGTTTTTTTTTGTTTGTTTGTTTGTTTCTTACCCTGCCTGTATGGTGCCTTTCCCCCACTTCTTAGCAGGGTCTACTTAGGTACTATAGACTTCAGTCAGATTTTCCCAGACCAAACTAGTCTTCCCTCAGGAGGTAAGCATCACCTGTGTAAGTTTTCCCTGAGGGTGAGACTCAGCAGATTAAAAGGCTTTCCTTTGAAGTCTCTGAACTTTCCTATCCTGCCCAGTATGTGGCGCTTTTCTGCCTGCAGGTCCCACCAGCATAAGGTGATCCAGTACCTTTAACTTCAGCAGACTCTCCGTGCTGGGGGCATGGTGGAGACAGAGGAGAGGTTGTAGGCTGACTTTAATTGCTTCACTTTTCCAGACCCTGGGATCAGAATTCCTTGAGGGAGGGGTTCCACCTGAGCTGGGCCCCACCCCTCTCCTGGGGAAGGCATAGACTCCAGACAAGCTCTCAAAGAAGCTCGATTCTACCTATGCCTGGGGCAGTGGAGCCCAAGAAGCCTTACAGGGTTCTGAAGTGGGGGGGGCGGGCTCGCAGCTGGTCCAACTAATCCAGACTGGGGTACACTGTGTGTCCGGTCACTGATGTGGCCCCAGCAGTTGTTCTGTACTGTTCTTGGCTGTTTACTAGCTGCTCTGGAGGACACACTAAATCCCACACCTTGCTAAGCTACCATCTTGGCTCTCCCTCTCAGGGCTTTCTTTTTTAATGTAAGCATTTACAGTTTGTTTTGGTTTGCTAAAGCTGCTGAAATGCAACATACCATAAATGGATTGGCTTTTAACAATGGGATTTATTAGCTTGCAAATTACAGTTCTTAGACTATGAAAATGTCCAAATTAAGGGCTCAAGAGGATGTATCTGGATTCTGAAGAAAGGCTGCCAGCATCTGGGACACCTCTGTCACATGGGAAGGGACATACTAGCATTTGTTGGTCCTTTGCTCCTGGATTTCATTGCCTTCAGCTCTGGTTCCAGTGACTTTCTCTGTTGGTACTTTCTTATTTCCTCTGGGGCTTTGTCTCTATATGCTCTCGAACTTCTCTGGGTGTTTCTTTCTGAGCTTTTTCTGTATTTTATCCTCATAAAGGACTCTACTAAAGGATCAAGACCACCCTGAATAAGCTGTGTCACATCTCAACTGAAATAACCTATCCAGAAGGTCCCACCCACAATAGATCTGCCCTCACAGGAGTGGATTAAAAGAACGTGGCCTTTTCTGGGGTACATAACAGCTTCAAAACCATCACAGAGCTATACATTTTTACTCTCATCACTGCCTTTGGTGAATTCAGTGAGTTTTGGTGTGCTGTGTTTTTGTTTTCATTCACCTCAAGGGATTTCTTTATTTCCCAGTGATGTTTTCTTTCACCCATTTGTTATTTAAGGGTATGTTGTTTAATTTCAGTGTATTTGTGAATTTCCTAGTTCTCCCTCTATAATTGATTACTAGCTTCATTCCATTGTGGTTGGAGAAGATACGTTGTATGATTTACTATTTTTAAATCATATGCTGAGACTTGTTTTGTGACCTAACATATGGTCTCTCCTAGAGGATGACCCATGTGCCCTGGAGAAGAATATGTATTCTGCTGTTTCTGGGTGAAGTGTTCTATATATGTCTGTTAGGACCAATTGGTTTATAATCTCCTTCAAGTCTTCTACTTTCTTATTACTCTTCTTTCTAGAAGGTCTGTTCATTACTGAAATTGGTGCATTGAAGTCTCCTATTAATGTAAAACCATCTTTTGTCCATTCAAATCTGTCAATATTTGCTTCATATATTTTGGGGCTCTGATGTTAGGTACATGTATTTTTGTAATCATATTTGCTTGTTGAATTGACTCCTTTATCAGTTTATAATGATCTTCTTTGTCTCTTGTAACAGTTTTTTTAATTTAAAGCCTATTTTTTTAATTAAATTTTTTTTTAAACATAACATACGCACATGAACATTCTTATCATGTGAGCATTCATTCTTGGTATATAATCACTAACTCACAATATCATCACATAGTTGTATATTCATCACCATGATCACTTCTTAGAACATTTGCATCAATCCAGAAAAAGAAATAGAAAGAAAAAAGTCGAAAGAAAAAATTCAAAAGAAAAAAATTCATACCTACCATACCCCCTCTCCCTCACCAATCACCAGCATTTCAATCTACTAAATTTATTTTAACATTTGTTCCCCTATTATTTATTTTTAATCCATATGTTTTACTCATCTGTCCATAAGGTAGATAAAAGGAGCATCAGATACAAGGTTTTCACAATCACACACATTGTGAAAGCTATATCATTATATAATCATCTTCAAGAAACATGGCTCCTGGAACATAGCTCTACATTTTCAGGCACTTCCCTCCATTCTCTCCATTATACCTTAACTAAAAAGGTGATAACTATATAATGTGTAATAATAACCCCCAGGAAGAGGGGGCCACTGGAATCAGGAGCTGAAAGCAATGAAACCCAGGAGTGAAGGACCAGCAGATGCTGGCCATGTGCCTTGCTACCAGAAAGAGGAACCCGAGATGCCAGCAGCCTTTCTTCAGAGAAGGTATCAACCTGTTGATGACTTAACTAAGATATTTTCATGGCCTCAGAACTGTAAATTTGTAAACTAATAACCCCCCATTGTAAAAGCCACCCCCTCCAAAACAAAACAAAACAAAACAAAAAAGCAAAACAAAAAAATAACCTCCAAGATAACCTCTCGACTCTGAGAGCTCTCAGCCATTGACACTTTATTATGTCTCATTTCTCTCTTCCCCCTTTTGGTCGAGAAGGTTTTCTCAATCCCTTGATGCTGAGTCCCAGTTCATTCTAGGATTTCTGTCCCATGTTGCCAGGAAGGTCCACACCCCTGAGAGTCATGTCCCATGTAGGCAGGGAGAGGGCAGTGAGTTTGCTTGTTGTGTTGGATTAGAGAGGCCCCATCTGAGCAACAAAATAGGTTATCTGGGGTGATTCTTTTAGGCCTAATTTTAAGTAGACTTAGCCTATTCTTTGTGGGGATAAGTTTCAAGTGAACAAACCCCAAGATTGAGGGCTTGGCCTATTGCTTTGGTTGTACCCACTGCTTGTGAGGATATCAGGAATTCTCTACATCAGGAAGTTGAATTTTCCCCCTTTCTCAGGTAGGCTTTCTTTTAAAGGAAATTGTCATTTCATCAAAGCTGCCAGATTTATTGGCATGAAGTTGTCTGTAAAATGCTTTTATTGTTGTCTCATTGTCTGTAGGATTTGTAGACATTGATGGTCCCTTCTTTTATTACTGATATTACTAATTTCTGTGTACTTTTTTCCTTATAAGTTTAGCTAGAGGTCAATTTTTTAGATGTATTCCACAGATTTTGATATTTGTGTTTTCATATTTATTCAGTTAAAGTACTTCCTAGTTTCCCTAGTGATCTTTTTTTTTTTTTTATCGTTATGTACTAGTCAGGGTTCTCCCAAGAAACATTATTGAGAGGGGATCTATCTATCTATCTATCTATCTATCTATCTATCTATCTATCTATCTATCTATCATCTATCTATCTATCTTATTTTAAGAGATTTATTTTAGGAATTGGCTTAAAGCCTATTTTAACTTGCATTAGCATAGCCAATTCAGCTGTCTTTTGGTTGTTATATGCATGATTTATATTTTTCCATTCTTTCAGTTTCAACCTTCCTGTCTGTAAATTTAAGGCAAGTTTCTTGTAAAGCCACATTTTTAAAATCCATTCTGCTAACCTCTACCCTTTGGAGAGTTTAAAAACCCATTTCCTTTTTTTTTTTTTTTTAAATTTGCGTATGGGCAGGAGGCACCAGGGATCGAACTCCAGACCTCCAGCACGGCAGGTCGGAGCTCTGCCTGCTGAGCCACGGCAGCCGCCCCCCATTTCCTTTTTTAAGAAAATATTTTTATTGACACATCTTCACACACATACAGTCCATACATTGTGTACAATCAGTAACTCACAATATCATCACATAGTTGTGTAATTATCACCACAATAATTTTTTTAGAACTTTTGCATCATTCCAGAAAAGGGAATAAAAAGAAAAAGAGGAAAAACCATACATCCCAAAACCTGCACCCCTCCCTCTTGTTGACTACTAGAATTTCCATGTACCCAATTTATTTTACCCATTATCTTGCCTTTTATTTATTTATTTTTTATTCATATATATTTTTTTACTCATCTGTCCATACCCTGGATAAAAGGAGCACCAGACGCAAAGTTTTCACAATCACATAGTCACATTGTAAAACTTGTATCTTTATACAGTGGTCTTTAAGAATCAAGGCTTACTGGAACACAGCTCAACAGTTTCAGATACTTCCCTGTAGCCACTCCAATACACCATAAACTAAAAATGGATATCTATATAATGCATAAGAAAACCTCCAGGACAACCACTTGACTCTGTTTGAAATCTCTCAGCCACTGAAACTTTATTTTGTCTCATTTCTCTCTTCTCCCTTTTATTCAAGAAGACTTTCTCAATCCCATGATGCCAGCTGCCAGCTTTTCCTGGGCCTTCTGTCCCACGTTGCCAGGGAGATTTACATCCCTGGGAGTCATGTCCCACATGGTGGGGAGGACAGTGAGTTCACCTGCCAAATTGGCTTAGAGAGAGAGGCCCATATGAGCAACAAAAGATGTTCTTTGGGGGGTGACTCTTAGATTAATTTTAAGTAGGTTTAGCCTAACCTTTGCAGGAATAAGTTTCACAGGGGCAAAATCCAAGATTGAGGGCTTGGCCTATTGATTTGGTTGTTCCCACTGCTTGTGAGAATATCAGCAATTCTTCAAATGGGGAAGTTGAGTATTTCCTTTCTTCTCTCCAGGACCCCAAGGGGACTGTGCAAATACTTGTTTATTCACTGCCCAAATTACTCTGGGATATATTGGGACATCACACTAACCTGGACAAACCAACAAAGTCTCATGCCCTGTTCAAGATTCATGTACTTACGGTGTTCAACTAAACTGACCATACAAGTTAAATTAGGTGGTGCATTACCCAAAATATAAATTTTGCACCAAATACACATCTTTCTCTTTGGTCTCACACAGAAGTTAAAGTTTTACAATATGGGCCATATCATCCTTTACCCTGTATTCTGATCTACCTTATTCTATACAGATCAACTTCATTTATATTTCTAGTCAAAGTCTGATCACTTTTTCAACTTTTTAAACAGTTCCTGTATGGGGTACTCCTGTCATAATAGCTTCAGAACTCTAACTCTGAGTCTCAAGGGTCACATAAATGCCCAAAGTTTCTAAGAATGACCAGGTAATATATAAACAGCTCATTATCTCAGAATTTAGAAATAACAGTTAAAACACCTGAATTTATATGACTGCTATAAGAGCTTATAATCTAGGATCCTTTACAATAGGCCCCAACCTAATAACCCATGCTCTTGACTTCAGTTCACTGAGTTCTTATATTTTAGTTAGTCCACATGAGTGAGGCATGATTGTATTTGTATTTTTGATTCTGACATTTCATTCAGCATACAGTCCTCAAGGTTCATTCACCTAGTTGCATGCCTCACAACTTCATTCCTTCTAGTGGCCCCTGAGTAGTCCATTGTCTGTATATACCATAGTTGCTCTTTCCATTCCTCAGCCCTTGTACCCTTAGGCCACCTCCATCCATTGTGAATCTCCAACACTGCCACCATAAACACCATTGTGTAAATGTCCATTCATGTCTCCACATTCAGTTCCTCCAGATATATACTGAGTAACAGAGGTTCAGGATCATATGGCAATCCCACCTCTAGCCTCCTGTGGAACCATCACACTGCCCTGCAAGGGGCTACACTTCTCCATTTCCCTACTGACAGTGAATAGCTACATCTCTTTCTCTGTCTTTTCTTTAGTACTTGTTTCTCTCTGTTCATTTTTAAACAGTTTCTCTCTCTTCATTTTTAAGCAGTTTTATTCACACATCATACAATCCTACCTAAGTATATGGACATGACTTTGCAACCATAATCTATACGAAGGCATTTCCTTTTCTTCCACAAAGAACCCAAATCCGTTCCCCATGCCCTGCCCCCACCTGCTGACATTTAGTTTTGGCGTAATGCCTTTGTTACATTCAGTGGAAGCATATTACAATGTTACTGTTGACTGTAGACCCTAGCTTGCGTTGATTGTACTTTTTCCTGTATACCATCCATTTTCAACACTTTGCAAATGGGTGTTCTCATGCAAAAACGTTTTCTACATGTACATTTAATCACTATCATTGTCTACTCTAGGAGTTCCTAAGTTATACCATCTCAGTCTTTATACTCTGTTTTTCCTTCTGGTTTCATACATGCTCCCAGCCCTTCTTCCTCGAGCGTCCTCACATACAGCTTCATTCAGGGTACTTATATTATTGTGCTACAATCAGGTAGTATTGTGTTACCCATTTCTGAAATTTTACTATCAGTTCTGTTGCACAGTGCATAATTCTTCAGCACCAAATGCCCGATCTCTATCCTCTTTCGATCTCCTGATAACCTGTATTCTTAATTTCAACTCTCAAAGTTCACTCATTAATGTTAGTTCATATTAGTGAAACCATACAGTATTTATCCATTTGTTTTTGGCTAAATTCACTCAGCATAATGTCCTCAAGTTTCATCCATGTTGTCACGTGCTTCATGACTTTATTCTGCTTTACAGCTGCATAATATTCCATTGTATGTATATACCACAGCTTTTTTAGCTGCTCATCCATTGATGAATATTTGGGCTGTTTTCATCTCTTGCTATGTAAATAGTAGATAATGCTGCTTTAAACATCAGTGTGCAAATGTTTGCATCCTTGCCTTCAGTTCCTCTGAGTATATACCAAGCAATGCGATTGCTGATCATTTGGCAATTCAATACTTTGTTTCCTGAGGAACCACCAAACTGCCTTCCAGGGCGGTTGTACCATTTTATATTCCAACCCACAGTGGATAAGTGTGCCTCTTTCTCCACATCCTCTCCAGCACTTGCTGTATTCTGTTTTTTTTTATAATGGCCATTCTGGTGAGTGTCAGATGATATCTCATTGTGGTTTTGATTTGCATTTCCCTAATAGCCGGTGAAGTTGAACATCTTTTCATATGCCTTGTAGAGATTTGTATTTCCTCTTCTGAGAAATGTCTGTTCACATCTTTGGCCCATTATTTAATTGGATTATTTGTCTTTTTGTTGTTGAGTTGAAGAATTTCTTTATGTGTTCTGGATACTAAACCTTTATGTTGTTTCCAAATAATGTCTCCCATTGCACAGACTGCCTTTTTACTTTTCTGACAAATTTCTTGATGCATGGAAGTGTTTAATTTTGAGGAGTTCCCATTTATCTATTTCTTTTTGCAAAACTCATGCTTTGGGTGAAAGGTCTAGGAAACCTCCTCCTATTACAAGATTTATAAGGTATTTTCCTACATTTTCTTCTAATAGTTTTATGGTCTTAGCTTTAATGTTTAGAGCTTTGATCCATTTTGAGTTAATTTTTGTACAGGGTGTGAGATATGGCTCTTCTTTCATTCTTTTGCTCATGCATATCTGGTTCTTCAAGAACAATTTATTGAAGAAGCTGCTCTGTTCCAGGTGGGTTGGCTTGACTGCCTTATCAAAGATCAATTGTCTGTAGATGAAAGGGTCTATTTCTGAATACTCAGTTTGATTCCATTAGTCAGTATATCTATTTTTTGCCAGTATCATGCTGTTTTGACCACTGTAGCTTCATAATATGCTTTAAAGTCGGTTAGTATGAGACGTCTTACTTAATTTTTCTTTCTCAAAATATTTTTAGCTATTAAGGGCACCCTCCTCTTCAAAATAAATTTAGTTATTGGTTTTTCTATTTCTGCCAAGTAAGGTTTTGGGATTTTAATTGGTATTACATTGAATCTGTAAATCATTTTGGGGAGAATTGACACTTAATTGTATTTAGTCTTCCAATCCATGAACATGGTATGCCCTCCCATTAATTTAGGTTTTCCATGATTTATTCTAGCAATATCTTTTATTTTCTGGGTATAGGTCTTTCATATCCTTAGTTAAGTTAATTCCTAAATATTTGATTCTTTTAGTTGCAATTGTAAATGGAATTTTTTTCTTCATTTCCTCCTTAGATTGCTCATCACTGCTGTATGGAAACACTATTGATTTGGGGGGTTGATCTTGTACCCTGCCACTTTGCTGTACTCATTTATTAGCTCTAGTAGCTTTGCTGTAGATTTTTCAGGATTTTCAACATACTATCGTATTATCTGCAAACAGTGAGTGTTTCACTTCTTGAGTGTTTCACTTCTTCCTTTCCAATTTCAGCACCTTTTATTTGTTTTTCTTGTCTAACAGCTCTGGCTAGAACTTCCAAGACAATGTTGAATAACAGTGGTGACAGTGGGCATCCTTGTCTTGTTCCTGGTCTTGGATCTTGGAAGGAAAACTTTCAGTCTTTCCCCATTGAGGATGATAACTGTGGGGTTTTTTTCATATATTTCCTTTAACATGTTGAGGAAATTCTCTTCTACTCCTATCCTTTGAAGAGTCTTCATCAAGAAAGGATGTTACATTTTGTCAAATGTCTTTTCTGTGTGAATCAAGATGATCATGTGGTTTTTCTGCTTTGATGTGGGTAAGGGGTATTACATTAATTGATTTTCTATGGGGAAGCAGCCATGCATACCTGGCATAAATCCCACTTGGTCATGGTGTAAAATTCTTTTAACGTGCTTCTGGATTCCATTTGAAAGTATTTTGTTGAGAATTTTTGCATCTGTATTCATTAAAGAGATAGGTCTGTAATTTTCTTTTCTCCAATTACTTTTAAAGTAATTACTAATAATGCAGGGCTTTCTTTTGCCATTTTGCTATTTTCTTCTTTGTAAGCCTTACACATTTTGCCCCTCAATTCTTCTGTTAATAGTTTTTTCATTTTTTTGTAGTACACCCTTTGAGTCTCTTCTCATTTCCTTTTGTATATATTTTTCAGATATCTTCTTTGTAGTTACCCTGGGGCTTAAATTTTAATATACTAAATCCATAATAGTCACACTTGATTTGATACCGACTTAACACCAATAGCACATATATACACTATGCCTTATCCTACTGTCTCATCTTTTTTGTTTTTGTTACAATTTATATCTTTAGCAACAATTTATATCTTTATATACTGTATGTCCACAACCATAGATTTAGCATAATTTTTTAATGAATTTGTATTTTAGAACCTGTAACAAACAAAAATTTGAGTTACACCCTAAAAAGTTCATTACAACAATACTGGCATTGGTAAACACATATGATTACCTTTGACAGAAGTGTTATGATTTTTTGTGTGTGTGCTGCTGCAATTCACTGTCTATTGAGATTTCTTTTCTATGCGACGAGCTTCTTTTAGCATTGCTTTTAGGGCAGGTCTAGTGGTAACAAACTCAGTCAGCTTTTATTTATCTCTGAATGTTTTTCTCCCTCAGTTGTACTGTAGTCTCACTGTATATAAAATTCTTTTTTGGAAGTTGGTTTTTTCAGCACTTTAAATATTTTGTCCCACTGCTTTCTTACCTCCATGGTTTCTGATAAGTAATTGGCACTTACTCTCACTTGGAGTCCCTTGTACATAACACACTGCTTTTCTCTTATAGCTTTTGGGACTTTCTCCTTTTCCTTGTTATTTGACAGTTTGTCAACTATGTATCTAGGCTTGGTTCTCTTTAAGTTTATCCTGTTTTGGGTTTATTGGACTTCTCGAATGTGTATATTCTTGACTTTCATTAAATTGTGGAAGTTTACTGCCATTATTTCTCTGCATATTTCTTCTTACTTCACCTCTCTCTCTCTTCTCCTTCTGAGACTCCCATAATGGATAGATTGATATTCTTGATGGTATCCCATAGGACTCTTAGGCTCTGCTCATTTTCTTCATTCTTTTTTTCCCTGCCCCACAGCCTGAGTCATTTTAATTGTCTTGTCTTGAGTTCATTGAGTCTTTCTTCTGCCAGCCCCAAAAACCTTAAAGGGAATTTTTAATATCTGTTATTGTGGTTTTGAACTTCCAGTATTTCTGTTTGGTTCCTTTCAAAAAATTCTCAATTAAGTTTCTCATATTGTTCTTTCTTTGTTCACCTAATATCTGTTCTGTCTTTCTCTGAGTTTTCTTTTATTTCCTTAATTATATGAGGATCATTTTTAAAGTCTCTTCTGTTATGCCCCAAATCTGATCATCTTCATTGATGATTTCTGGATTTTCTCTTGTTTATTTAAGTAGGCCATATCGAGTTTTTTTTCTTCTTGTAGTCTTTTACAGTACAGTTTACATTTTAAAGTTTAAAAGGGTTTAGTCTGGTACTTAGTCCCTGAACTCTCTGTTCCTTAATTTTGTTTCTAGCTATTGATATGATAGAGATTTCCTTTGGTGATAGGAGCTCACAAAATAAGCAAATCAAGGCAAATCTACCTTTCATAGTATTTGAAAATTGGCTTCCATTGGCTGGTGGTCTCCTTCAGAGTTTAGCTCTCCTATCAAGAAGATCAGCTAGACATGAAAATGAATTTCAGGGTCCTCTCTGTCTTTTCTGAGTCTGTACCTTGTCCTGTGCTTGTGCTGGATCCTGACCTTAGGAATTCTCCCATTTATGGGAATTCCAATGTCTCCTCAACTCCATATGAAATAGACTTTTCCCCTGCTCCTGGATATGCTATATTGTGTTTCTAAAACCTCCAATACTTTGAAGCCCAAGCCACTCTGAACTTATTGTTTCTTACACTGCTTTAACTGTCTGAAAGCAGCTTCTGCCTGTAGGACAAGTTTTGGGAGGGCAAACCAGACAAGCATTTTCTTGTGCAGTCTTTCAGGCTGCCACCCAATAAATTGGCACTGACCTACAAGAACTAAATTATGTGCATAGGGGTTAACACTACTCCTTCTGGAACAGAAGTGATCCATGATGAGAGCACATGCTAGCTCCATGCCACACTTGGAGAAGGTTTCAGAGTACATAACACACTGCTTTTACTAATAATGCAGCTAGTAAAGTTACCATAAACTTCTCCTACCATTTTTTAAGCTGTATTTTCTTATTTGGCCCTCTCCCTGTCAACTTTAACCATTTCCAGGGTTTTGTTGAAGATGGCTCTGCCAGATTTTGCTAATTGTTCAAAAATTCCATGGGTATTAGCCTCCTGGGACATCTTACACCACCATTTTGGTTGACTGGAATGTAATCATGGAGTTTTGATGATATACATAAGTCATTCACCCTCACCCTGTACTATTTCTCAAACACTTTGACCAGGGGGTCACCTAGTCCTGAAGGGCCCTGTCTGGGAACTTGACTTCAGGTGGGCTCTGGGGTCTGAAACTGGTGGCCATGGGAAGACTTCACCCCTCCATTCTGGGATCTGGCAGCATGTAACAGAAAGCTGAGCACTTGTGGTACAACATCTATAGTTTGGCCGCTGAATCAGGGCTCATGTTGAAGTGGGAGGTGGTGGTATCGCCTCTCTTTGATTAGTGTTGACATCTTCTTTACTTGGGAGCAAGTACTCTTTTTTCTCACTCATGTTATCTGCTACATGAAAATGAAAACATAATTAGTATAAATATTCAGGTCTTGGTAGGGTATCCCAGTCTATTAATTCTAATTTAAAAAATTCATTGTCAGTATAAAATAGGTCAGATGAAACTACTTGGCTTGTATATAATAATACTAAACCAACACCATCATTTGAACACATTTGATGTGGCATCAAATGGAACATGAGCATGATACCCTGAGGGCCAAATGCTTTTAGAGATAGGCAAAACATTGGCAGAGGATCTATATCTGCCAACAATGGAAAGAATGATACCCTGGCCAGGGGTATTGCTCTCCTTTGAATTTCTGGAAAACATACAGGTATCTTTACTGAGAGGTTAAAAATGACTCATTCCAATATTAAAAGTTGCTAAAACATCCAACTAACCTTTACATTCTTATTAATTTCATAATGCTGGCCGGAAGACAGAATTTGCAGAAACTGGTATTTCAATTAAACCTATATTAAGGACTCTGGTGATATTTGGATGATAAAGCAATGTGAGGAATGACCAATCCTCCAGGTTCTAATTCAGGTTCCTAAGCTACCACTCCTTTTTCTTTTGTCTAGGTTATGCTATACTGTTGAAAAAGAGGTATTTTACTTAAACCACTGTTTCTCTAACTTGAATGTTATTAAGCATCCTCTGGAATGCTAATTAAAACTTTAGGGTCCCGAGACCTACTTCAAATTTTCTGAATCAGTATTTCTTGGATGAATGAACATGAAATGCACATTTTAAATAGTCCCTACAAGGGTTTCTTTATTATTATTATCTTTTTGCATGGGCAGGCACCGGGAGTTGAACTTGGTCTCCAGCGTGGCAGGTGAGAATTCTGCCACTGAGCCAGCGTCGCACTGCCCTATAAGGGTTTCTTTTGAAGGTGGTCACGAGGCAACTAATTAAAAAGTTCATTGGACCTTTGTGATAAAGAGTAGAACCATCTTACAGAGATAAGGGGTGACATGTCTTAGTATCTTGGTGTTATCTGTCCCCATTCATTGCCTTTTCTTCTGTCTCATTCCACGAAAGACTTAAAATAGAAGTGGTCCATGAAAAACCTAAGATTAAAAAATAGCATTATATAAAAAACACTGTTTGTGTAAAAAAACAGTATTAGAAGAAAATAGAAGAAATTTGCAGGCTATAAAATCTGGATTATTTGCTACATTTAACCTAACAACTTGGTTCTAAGCCTCCAGTTAGTGAAAAGCAATAGGAAATACAGTTGCTTTTTAAATTGTAAACTGAGGGGGAAATACAGTACCTCTAAAGAAGCAAAACTCTGCTCAACATTTCTGTGGCATTTAAGGGCACTGATTAATGGGGCAGGCCATGACCTCAGTGCCTCACTTTTGACTCCCACGTCATGAAGGATGAGGTCTTTGTTGTAGTGCCAATCTGGGGACTGGAGACATTCATCTGGAACCACCTGCCCAGATCTTCTTAATTTCCATTGGAACTGAAGACCAGGTTCTCAAGGTATTTTCCTCAGGTCCTCATACCTTTCTTTGCTCTCCCCATCACTGTTATAACAGTCTGTTCTTTTCCTATTAGAATCCTGCACTTGTGGTGCTCCTTTCTCCAGGAGGCCACTATAAAGTGGTTGTTCAGTAAATATTTTTCTGTAAGAAGAGAATAGACGAAGCTCTCCATATTAGTTTCCCTTCACACTTATCTCAAGTCTTCCTCTTGTACATCCCAGGTGATCCTGGTGCAGGGGTGCTCAGTCATTGCTTTGAGAACCTGTGTATTTGTTCCCCGTTGCAATTGCATACCAGTGTTCTGGTTAATATATACATGTGCATGCACAATTGGATCAGACATCTTTCCCCATATTTATTTGTTTGTTTATACTGCTTCCTACCTCTTATTATTATCTCCTGCCTAACACAATTTGCCATAACTTTACCCACTGGATCGCCTCCATCCTATCCAAGGGGGGAGGCAGTGTTGGAATCTTTGCAATTGAAAACATGGTACAGGGCAAAATCATGCCATTTGGTCCGTCGGTCCTAGATCCCACATAGCTTTCAGACCTAGATAGGGCAGAGCAGAATAGACTTTGGCTCTTGGCTCTTGACTACTGCTTGCTACTGAATTTACTAAAATGAGAAAAATTCTTGAAAGTTGCTTTAGATCTTAGCTGGGAAACTTGACTATATTTTGGAATCATTACTAGCTGCATGTGTTGGTGAAGTGAGTTGTCAGATACTTGCTGTAATTTGAGGGGTAAAAACAAAGCCCCACAATGAAAAATATCTCTCCAAGTTTGGGCTTGAAATTCCACTGTTAGTCATTCATTCCTTTGTGTCAAAAATGTTCAGCTCTGTATGGTTCTATCCTAAAAGATTCAGAAGGGCTCAGTGTGAGTGTATTCATTAGCTCACTCTGCCTTGTGGCAGAAGGAGCTAGGATTAATGGAGAATGCTGAGATTCCAGGAGCAGAAGGAGTTACTTATAGAGGGAATGTGGGTGTATAAGGGTAGCAGGAATTGAAGTATTTGTCTATCTCCTGCGGTTTATGTAGGGCTATTCTTGTTCACCATGCTGGGGTAGAATGAAGTGAAATTGTTACTCTATTTGAAAATGGCCATCCACCATGGTCTCTTTGTTTCCATAAAATACATCTCAAAGGCACAGTAAGATATAATTGTCATTGCACATGAATATGAGCCAGGCTTTCTAAAGATTAACCTAAGGGAATGGTCCTAACTGTAAAAAGAAATTGTGCAATGAAGCAACTGGTCTTGAGAATATTTCAGTTGCACATTGGAAAGAAAACTAACATTAATTTTTCATGGAAGAGAAACGGAAAGAAATAATTTTCTTTTCCTTGTTCCTTTTTGTTTTACTAATGTACGTACCCTACTAGCATACTTACAGAAGCTGTTTCCAAAGTATCTAGAAGATCCTTTTGTTTACATAAAGATCATTCAAAACCTATTTTCCTGATTGTTATTTAAAAAGTATTTGTTTTATTATTATTTCCATTATATTTCAATATTCATAGATTTTTCATGTTAGTACCAATAGGTGGTTGGAACTATATCCATGGACAAATAATATCTATCGATAAAATGATTTAAGTGGCATTCAGGTTCTTAAGCCCCCTCATTAGACATGATGGAACCTGTAATGTAACTCAAACCAATTCATTCCTAAGGACCCTGCTATAGCCTCAGATTTCTGCATTACCTGGAGTTCTTAATTCCTCTTAATCTTGCTTCCCCACATATTTCTTGGGTTGGTGCTTCTTTACTTCATGGCCTCCTAATCCTTACTGGGGTAGTGTTGGTGCAGAAAACTGGGGATTGGCAATCAGGGGCAAGCTTGGAAATGAGGGGTGGAGAGTAGCTGAAACTCCATTCACAGCTGACTCTGAGGTCAGACTTGGGAAAGGTCCTGTTGTCATCTGAGTGGGGTCCTTGTGATTAATTCGTAGCTCTCAAGACCTGAAGTTGGGGACTACCTGCTCCTTGTTTTTCATACTGTCTATAGCTGAGTGAGTAAAAAGAATGTTAGATCTTTCATATTGCCCCTGGAGTCAACCAACACAGTTATTTTTGGTATTTTCTTCTAGTGGCTCAACAATAAAAAGAAAATAATTGATTCAGAGTGCTTGCAAAATATAATCTTTCCTTCAGAAGTTTGACTCATAGCCAGGAGCAAACTGAAGTTACAGATAAAAATGAGTGTAATTAATAAGGCAAGAAGAAATGTTTAGTTACCTAGGAGATCACTCTCCTCCCAGGTCTTCTAATACAGAGTCCCTTTTTCTTAGAAATGCAGTTACTTATATGATGTGCCAGCTGTTGGAATTGTGGAACATAATTATAGAATTGTGGAAACATTATTATGCCAGTCAAATAAATAGCCTTTATCGAATAGACATTAATAATATTGAAGTTGTCCCTAGTGTAGCAAAAAGGACATAAAATCTCAGTTTCTTGAAAAGATGAACCCATTCGATGGAGGAAATCAGTAAACAAATACACAAAAGGATGGAATGTTAGAACTGGGAAGTTTCTAAAAGTTTATCAGACCAATTACCTAATTTACAGGGGAACCAAGCCCCCAGATGTCAGCAATTTGCTCAAGCTTGCTTAACCAGAGGTAAGACTGGGGTTGGACTAGAACCCAGGATTCCTGATTCCCAATCAGAACTTTTTTTCCATCCTTTCTCTATGTACTCTACCTCAAGAGTAGCTGTTCTCAATTGGGGGCAATTTAGTCCCTCAGGGGATATGTGATGATTTGTGGAGACATTTTGATTGTCACATCTGGGAGGCAGTGCTACTGACTTCTAATAGGTAGAGGCCAGGGATGCTGCGAAACATCCTGCAGTGCCCAGCACAGCATCCACAACAAGGAATTATCAGCCTCAAATTGTTAATAATGCGGAGGCTGAGGAACCTGCTTTAAGAAGAAATCTAAGAATGTGCTGCATTAAGGAAACGGAGTGTAGGAAAATCTAGATTAAAACAAGCAAATGCTTTACAAAAGATTTAATGAAGGGTTTAATTAATTGACAAGCAATTCTAATGTGAGAATCTGAAAGAAGTTTTAATCAACCACCATAAAGACATATGTCAGACACTATACTGCAAAAAACCTGGCACACTTCTATTAAGAAAACATGAGAACCAGTGAGAGGCAAACATGAGTACTGCTAGAGCTCTACAAC
This sequence comes from Myrmecophaga tridactyla, assembly GCA_004026745.1. NCBI lineage: Eukaryota > Metazoa > Chordata > Mammalia > Pilosa > Myrmecophagidae > Myrmecophaga > Myrmecophaga tridactyla. The sequence continues at coordinate 51,535 of PVIY010009742.1, read as the reverse complement.
TTCATAGGATATAAAGCAGTTTCAAAGACCTTTTCTCACCATTAGAGCTTTGCAGCCACTGGTGAGGTAGGAAGGGGGAAGCATTTCTGCAAATAAAGAGACTGAATCTCAGAGAGATCAGAAGATTGGCATTCAAACGCAGCATTTCTGTCTCCAGCAACAACGTTCTCTCTACCTCTGTTGTCCAGACGATATGTAGCCATTAAAAAAAAAACAAAAAAAAAACCACCATAGTCTAGAAAATGTGTAAGTCCTTATGTCTTATGCTTTTTCAAAGATTGTTCAAGGAAAGCTAGTCTTGTATGACTTTTCACTGGCAACCAGGAATTAATGTAGTAATAATATTTTACAGGAACTTCTCTGCTTTAAAGCCAATTAACTTTAAAAGTCAAAACTTGTCCAAAGCCTCTCTTGTTGGGATCATTAGGCCTGGGGTAAAGACAAGGCAAAGAGGGCAATGACCAGAATCCATGGAGGGCTCCAGATAAATGTCATAGCTGATGTTCTCACCTAATTTCTCATCCCAATGGTTTCTGCTCACTGACTTCAGTGGAGCTATGGGGTAGACTAGAGGTCATGGGTGTTCATTATAATCTTCTAGAGTCCAATGACTCACCATCACCAAGAGTGCTGCATCTGCCACTTCCACTTTGGTGCGAAAACATTTTAATTTTTTAATTTCTCTCTGTCTGAATTTCCTTCCTTTTTTCCTTGGGAATGGCATATCCGTATGTAATTTTCAATAACTTGACATTTGATAGTAATAGGATATTTCCTGTGGGCTCTAGATTTTATTGCATTGCTTTAAATTCAAAACCAAAAAAAGCTAATTGTTTCTTTTCTTTTAAGGAATCCATATTTTGCCCCTTTTAATACAAGGAGTTAGATAGCATGTAAACACTGCTTTATATACCAAGAACAAAAATAAAATCAGAAGATTTCTACAGGAACCCACTTTAATGTTGTTTTGTTTTCTGTGGCCAAATTTTGAGTGTCTTTCCTGCAGGCAGTTTCTTAAGGACTCCAAGGTAAGAAGATTCGTTCTCAAGCTTCCCCCCCCCCCCCATATTTTTATCCTTCTAATCTCTCTGTACATGGCATCTCAATCCCATCATTTCCTGTCTTCACTTCCTCTCAACTCTTTTCCCACTTTTTAGTTCAACACTAAAAGTGAAGGAAATTACTTCATGAAAAGTAATATTTCTCTGAATGCTCTAGGGAAGAAGCCATTTGTTTTGGCTTGTTTTTGGCTTTTTCTCTGGGAGGCAGGAATTGGGCTTGCTAGAGTTTTAGCTCCCTTTGAAAGTTTTCAGCTTTGCCATCGCTTTGTGCTTATTGTCTGCCATTAGGAAGGATGGCCCTGGAAAGCACTGCAGCAGGTGGGGCTTAGGAGAAAGTGGGGAGTGGGGTGGGGAGCTGGGGAGGCCCAAAGGTGGGTTTCATGAAATTGAGAGAAGTATAAGGAGATACTCCAGATGTTGTCCTGGGGAATCTCTAGTCATTGCAACAGATTCAGCTTCCAGCATTTCACTGATTGATTTTTCTCCTTCTTACATTCTTTATTCATTTGTATAGATAATCATTTAATCAAGCAAACACTTGTTGTTATTGATAGTACATGATTCCAAGCACCAAATTCTCTAGAAATTAGCTGCCCAGGGTTCTCAGGAAAGAGTTTCCTTTTACATGAATATACTCATGATGTGGGTTCTCCAACAATAGTATAGGGATGTATTGTTATTACTTTGAGACCCTTGTGAAATGTACTTGAATTGGTACATCTTAGGTTCCTGTTTGGGCAAACACATTCACAAGTGCACACATGCACACACACACACATACATGCACACAGAAAGCAGCCATATATTTGGGTGAAAACATGCCTTACTTAGAGACTCATCGTTATACAGAGACGTGGGTCTCTGTGATGATGAAATTCTCAGGCTGATTCTACAGCCCAACACAAAACTCACTCTCCTTACTTTTGTGTTATGGTTCTGCATAGAAATATGCAGGAAGACCAGAGTTTGCAAGAGATTAAAGAAGTTGAAAAAAATAGGTTATATATGAAATTTAGAGGTAGATAGTTTTTGCATTTGTGAAGACCCAGGATAACATTTTGTGGAATTAATATTTTTACAAGTTCTTTTCAACATGATCTATACATAAGAATGCATATCTCTGCATATGCCAATAAAAGGAGAGAAGCTCATGCCAATATTCTCCTGACCCCCTAACCTATAGGTGAAATAAAGTACATATCCAAGTTTTCTTTAGCAAAAATGATTTCTTTATCATGATATAAGAAATATTAGGAGGAATTAATATCTAGGAGAAATAGTTAAATCGATGGAGAATGCTTGAGAAAAAGAGATTTATTTTTGTTAATATTGCTGGCTGTGATATTACATCTGGGCAGCTCTGCGTTGGCCAGATATACGTGGTGTGGTGTTTGTAGCTTTAGATCCTTCCAACTGAGCCATCTTTGTATTTATTAGCAGTGTGGAATGTGGGGAGGGAGCCAGTAAAACCTCAAATTCATCACAGCAATCCCCAACAGGGGAAAAATACACGTGTAAGAAGCATCAGGAGAAGTCTATTTAGCAACAGGACACTAATTGCTTCATTTTATTCCACAGCAAAATCTAAACCAGGTGGCTGACAGCCAGCCCACACGTGAAGATGTTTCTTAGAGTTCCTTAATCGTGGGCCATGCCTGCAGTTGGATGAAAGTTGGAAGGCTGAAGCAGCCATCTGGTGGCTGGGCACACTGTTGAACCCAGTAGTCTTGGCTCCAACAGGGAGCTTCTAGCAAGATCACCTCCTGGTGGAATCACATCTTTTATCAAGAATCAACAGAGCCAGTAACACTAACTAGAAAATAAGATGGACACACTTCATTAACTCACATTAAGGTTGATACTCCCATTCTTTATACAAATGAACCATTAGAACAATGGTTCTCAGATTTAGTATGCATCCCATTCTCCTGGAAGTCTTGTTGAATTGCACATTGCTGAACCCCACCCCCAAAATTCAGTAGGTCTGCAGGTGGGGCCTGAAAATTTACATTTTTAAGTTCCCATTTTTAAGTCTCTGATGCTCCACTGTCATGCAGGAAACCATTTATTATATTAGATATGCATAAAACAAGAGAGGTACCTTAGTGTGTATTTTTCTCCCTTCACAATTTGACTCAAAATTCTTGAGCTTTAATCTTGGACAAAGTTATAATCCAGGGCTGCCCACATTAACCTTTGCATGGAGATTACTCCCAATCATTGCTTCTGGGGAGTACACTCATCCCTACCCTCCCACCCAGAGGTGCAACTAAATTAATGTTCCAATGGAGAATGACTCATTACGTGGTCAGAAAACAAAATTCACATCTAATGTGAGCTGACCTGACCTGCAGGCTGATTTCATAAAATAAAACAAAACAAAACACCTATTGTGGTTTTACACTAACAAGCAGTTAATAAGAAGTAAGGTTTTCTTTTTTTCTTTGCTTCTCTTCCTGGCAGTACATTGACCTACAGCTGAATCTGTGTAATGAGCATTTTTTTAAAAGATTCTGATGATACAAACGTATCAGGAGCTGGGATGGGCTGCAGAGATGGAGAGGTTAAAAGAGGAGATTCACAATGTATCTTGGGGATGAGTGTTGTCTCTTTGTGGGTTTTTTTTTTTTGAATTAAAAATGTTAACTTTGCACACACATCTTTAATGTAATTGACTAAAATATAAGTTGATTAGGTGTATCAAGGGAAAGCAATTGTTTCTTATAATGTCAATTCTGAAAAAGAGGAAGCTGTAATTAATCAACACAAGCAAACAAGAGATATGATTGTTCAGAAGAAGCAATATGCTTTCTAGTTTGGCAGTTTGACGAAAATCTTCTTTCCTCTCTTTTTCCCTTTCTTCCCTCCACCCTTCATCTATCCATACATGTATCTTTTGTTCACTAGATTTTTATTGGACCCTAGTATGTGCAAAACAGCAGCCAGGATTCGAGGAGGAGTCAATGACTCAGACCCGATTCTGTCCTCAAGGAAGTGTAGATTGATAGTTTCACCATCTTTGAATCTGCTTTTGCTCAAGCTGTAATAATTTCACCCCAGATCCTTAATATATATTTGTATTATAATTAGATTCCTCTGAGGAGTGACAGAATTCCACCCTACCTCCCCATTCCCCAACACGTTTTCACTTGCCCTAGATATTCTCCCATTCCATTCTGGGAGTCTCTGTCTTTTAAATGGATCTGTTATTTTATCTCTTAGTTGGTTTAAATATATGCAGCTTATAATGAATGGGACTTTATATGTGCAATTTATAATGGATGGACTCTACTTAGTGGAACTGGGCATATAGAGATGAAGAAATCCTCTTCTGCTGTTGAACCATGGCTTGTACCCAAAAGACTGGTAGTATGCATGAACGTCTGTTAATGGAAGCAGTTCTGAGGCTAATACAGAATTATATGGGTTCAGCCATTCATTTATTTTGTCAAGGTAAATCATTTGAAGTGCGGGCATATTTGTTTTGTTGATGTGGAAAACATTGTCACAGTTTGGGTGGGTCTATCTCTGAGGCATACTGATACCTTGACAGAACTGTTGGTTGGGGAGGAAAGGAAGTTATATGTGAGCAAGATTGAGCAAACTGCTTGGCTCCTGACAGTAGCAGTAAGCCATAGAGAGCAGCAGAAGTACAGTAAATAGAGGACATTATTTGTGATTGTTACAAGAAAGTGAGGTCAGAGGAGTCAGACCTGATTTCACCAGTTCCTGGCTATATGACCCCTCTAAGCTGGGATTCCCAAAGGTAATGCAGGAATATTAATAAAACCTAAACATAGAATGGTTGTGAGGAATAAGCAAGAAATGTCAAGTATGTGGCACCATGCCCTCAATAAATATTAACTGTTCTTTTTGTCATTGTAATTTGATTATTTATATAATTAATTGCTTGATTGATTCTTTGCCTCCAATGCAAGCCAGACCTAGTCTTCCTTCCAGATCTGAGTGATCTAGTCCTTTACTACAGAGATTCTCAAATTGTGGCCCTCAAACCAACATCACTGGCATCACTTGGCAACTTGTTAGAACTGCAAGTCCTCAAGCTTTACTCAGACCTAATGATTCAGGGCCTCTGGGTATAAGGCTCAGCAATCTGTGGTTTCAGGAGATTCTCGGGCATAACCAAGTTTGGCCACTGCTATAGTGGGACATAGTAGGGGTATTTTCAGCAAGAAAGTGATGCTCAAGACTAATAAGTGCTAGATTTGTGGTTGCAGGGGATTGGCAAATAGAGCAGAAGCTTCCCATCATCAGCAAAAGATACCCAGGATAGGGTCTCTGCAGGAAAAGAGGCCAGCGGCAAGAGCTAGGCAAAGTGGCAGCTCTATTCTTCCTTGCTCCAACTTGGCCACACCAACTGGCATTGAAGGCAGGATTCTAGTCCTTTAAGGGACTGGGGGTGATCGTCATGAGCTGAGACAGAAATCCAGTCATGTGTTTAGAAAAACTAGATAAGGGAAAACCGTTCTGTAGGCACCCAGGGTTCACTTTCTAGTGGAGCCAAATGTATCCCCAACCAGGTGTGGATAGGTTCTGGGATTAGGTGCAGCTGAGTCTGAAGATGAAAAGTCTTCATTCTTCTTGCTGAACAAAAACTCTTCAGCAAAGAGTGATCAATTTCAGTTCAAAACACCTCTGATCCTCTGCTCTATAGACTGCTATATTCCTGGCTAAGACAGGCATCTTGGAAAAATAATTTTTATTTTGTTTTAGCGCTTTCAAGGCTACTGTCAGGTGGTGGCCAGGTCGTTTTTATCTGGTGGCAGTTGCACGAAACCCCTGGGATTGCTATTCATCCACAGACTTGAGTCCAAGAGCACTGGGCTGGAAATCAGAAATGTACCCCTTTGTTTGGGTGTCCCCTGTAGCCGAGGGTGATGCTTTCGACAGTGTTCCTTGCAGAGGGGAGGAAATCATAGAATACTGAAACTGGGGGAGCAGCTGAGGAGTCATTTGGTCTCACCCCCCGTGGAGAACCCAGAGCAGGGAAAACAGGACAAAAACCTGACTCTCTTCTCTTGCTGACACACTGTATAATTCCAGTGCTCCCTCCCCTTCTTATCAAAGGAAGTTAGGATCAGGGTGAGGTGATATCCTTTCTCTGCCCTCCATCACTTGCACTCTCAGAGGGTGCTGTTTACTTGAGTCTGCAAGATATGGGTTGAAATTCAGCTACTTCACAATTATGATTAGAAGTGTGAACCAAGTTAACTGATGAGTTCCACATATTATTAAGTAGAAATTAAAACTTAAAAATTTGAATGCATTCAACAGAGATTTGTAAGTTCCCACTAAGGGTAGTTCTCAAATATCAAGTGCAGAATCAGCTTATTAAAAATGCAGTTTCATGTTCCCATCCCCACGATATTTAATTCGCTGGATAGGAATGAGACCCAGAAATCTATATTTTTGATAATTATTCTCAGGTGGTGCTAATGGTAGTGTTCTACAAAGCATACACCGAGGGACACTGGTTAGGGAAAAGGACAAGTATTATGATCTGTTCCTAGACTGTCAGCTTCCTGCCAGTAGGAACTCTGAGTTTTTCATTTACCACCAGATCATTCAGTCTCATGGATTTAAAGACCGTCTATAGGCTCCAGACCCCAAAATCTGTACCTTTAGCCTTGGCAACTCCTTTGGATTTCATACCCAGTCACATGCTCAGCTCCTCCAAATGGATGTATAGTAGATATCTGAAATGTAACATATTGAAACTGAGCTTCGTTTAAATTTCCTCTACTTTCAGTATTCCCCATCTCAGCTGGTCAAAGATACAATCAGTCCCTCATATCCCTCATCTAATCTGTTAGGAAATCCCATTATCTCTATCCTTAAACTACCTGTGACAAGTGACTTCTCATTGGCTTTCTGATGTCATCCCTTGCTGCATTCCTCCTTGCTTATTTCACCACATCTATACTGTTCTCCTGGCTGTTCCTCAAGACACCAGGCAAATTCATTTTTAGACCTTTTTTATTGGCTATTAACTCTGCCTGGAACTCTCTCCCCTCATTATGTCCACATAGCTTATTTCCTTACCTTCTTCATGTCTTTGAGTCCTTACTCAAATTTGTTATTTTTGAGTCTGCTGAAATTTGTCTGTAACCCTTTCAGTATAAGGACTGACTTGTCTGCCCTGTTACATAATAATCTCATCTCCCGCCCATCCCTAGCATTCTTGAATTCCTCTTTCTCCTCTCCCTGACCCTGTGCTATATTTTATCCATAGCATTTGCCACCACATAACATACTGTGCAATTTAATTTATTATATTTGTTTCTTGTCTCTTCCCATACTAGAATGCAAGGTTCTCAAGGGTGGGGATCTTTTGTCTGTTTGGCTCACTGATGCATCCCAAGCATCTAGAACATGTGCCTGTCTCATGATAGGTGCCCCATAAATATTTGTGGAATAAATGAATGTTTGACACATAGTAAATTCTCAATAGGTAACAAATGAGGCAGCATTCACACATATTAGTTCATCTAACTCATAGCAGCTCTTCCATATTCATTTTATAAACGAGAACACCATGACTGACTGATATGAAATAATATCAAGATCAAGTATTGGGTGGGCCACAGTGGCTCAGCAGGCAAGAATGCTTGCCTGCCCTGCCAGAGGACCTGGGTTCGATTCCCAGTGCCTGCCCATGTGAGAAAAAAAAAGATCAAGTATTTAGTTGGAATTGGAGTAGAGTATAATCCAAATTTACCTGACTCTGAAATGCTTTCACTTTCTTAGAAAGCACTGCACTAGACAGTTAAAGGGATAACAAAGAAAGAGGCCTTGTTCCTCCCCAAGAATGTCATTGTCTATTAGGGGAGACAGACATACAGGCAAAAATAATGATCCTACAAAGAGCTTACTATTGTAGCAGACATACAGACAGTGACACTGCAAAGCATAATGTGGCGTATATCAGAGATGCGCTAAGTGTCACAGGAGAGAGAGTCAGTCATTGTATGGAGTGATAAGGAATTGATACCATAGTAGTAACTAATCATGGAAAATATGAGCAGTCTTTGTTAGCTGCTGAATGATGGATAGGATTTAACAGGTAGAGATAGTGAGGATTGACATTTCCTTGTGAACAAAAGAAATAAGCAGGAAAGTACAGAATTGGATGTGAGGAACATGGTATTTTCTAGACTCACATTATATGAAGTGGCATAAAGTCCAACGTTCTGAATAAGCCTGCTGGATCTTTCTTTTGAATCTATTGAAAGTTTCTGAGCAATGGGAAAGCTGGAAGGGGTATTCTGGCAAGTGTGTATTCATTTATTTAACATTAAGAAATATTTAAGTGCCTGCCATGTGCTTGATGAAGGGGTAAAAAGTGAGACAAGACAGAGGAAACCTCTGTTTTTCAGAACTTGTCATTTGTCTGTTATTTAAAGAACAAATACGGTCCAATGATATATGTACAATGAAAGAAAGTACAGCACCCAAGGCAAGAAAGATTATGCTAGTCTGGAGGAAGTAATGCTTCACCTGAGAAGGGTTTGTAGGCATTACTCAGGCAAATAGGAGGCTGAAGCGTGCTGTAGGCAAGGAAATGACACATGGAGAGACTCAGAGGTGAGAAAACCATTTATTGAGCCCTCAGTCACAGAAGAAGTCCAGCATTACTGGGATGCAGAATGAAAATGCAGAGAGTGGAAAGCAGTGATGTTGGAGGACTGGGCAGGAGACACGTCATGAAGTGCCTCATAAGCACATTGAGAGTTTAGACTTTATCAGAGGGGCATTGAGTATAGTATTTGGTTCCAAGCAGGGAGATGATCTGATTTACATTGGCAGTTTAGAAATGTTATGCTTGTTTCAAGTAGCATGATGGGTTGGACTAAGATTGGGAGCAAGATCATTTCAGAGGCTGTTGTAATAATGCAGTCAGGTGGGAATGGGGTAAAGTGGATGGATGAGGTTGTTAAGACCATCTGGCGATTGATAGGATGTGCTGGGTGGAAAAGAGGAGTCATAGATGATTTGCAGGTTTCTAACTTGTGTATATGTGTCATGGTAGAGTCAGTTACTGAAATATGATAAAGAGTGTGCATGAGTGTATGCAGAATAGCTCTCTGTTAGGGAGCTATTGAAATAAGCAGATAAGAGGCTTGATGGTAGCAGTAGAATATAAATCAGACAATCTTTCAACATCTTTTTGTTCATTATAAGGTCATTCATAAAAAGCCATGTAGACTTAGAAAGTAAGGACTGCGCAATTTTTATAATCTATTTGTAATTTTCTAGAGCATTGACTGTCTACAAATGGAGTTGTAGAATCAACGCTTCATTTACTTCATCGATGCTAGCATAGGGTGAGGGTTTTAAGCCACTTTTATAAGATCAAAATCTATTATTATAAAGATCTTTAAAATATTATTGATTACATCTTTGTTTTATTTCTCTGATGTAAAAAACGAGTATGCTATTTAAGCAATGTGTTAATTTATTAGCTAGAGTACAATAGGAGCTAGTACCTATACCTGAGAATTCTGCTTAGAGGGACCCAGTAGTTGAAGAATTATTCAACTGAAAGGCTTGGAAGGTAATAGAGGCAATGAAAAGCCATATGTGGCTCATATGTATAAAGGGTGGATGTAAGTTCATGTTAGCCTGATTGTTCGGGGAGTGATTTTCTGCAACCTCTTACCCAAATTCACTATAATATGTCTGAATGGATCACTACATCTGCAGAAAAAAAGCCAATTCTGGACTTCAATTCTTGAAGACACTACTGTTTTATGGTAAACTTAAACATTACTTCTGAAAGTACCAGTATAGAAAATGAATCTTCTATAGAACCGTTCAGGGCAGTAATGAATAAAATGGCAAATCTTACTAAGCCAAAATGAAGACGGTGGTCAGGGGTCATAGGTAACCTCTGTATACTCTGACGGGGATTGGGATCGCAAGAAATGAACCATCTCATGGGAAAATTAGCCTCATCAACTAAATGGAATATTTTTCCTGCCTTCTATTTTGAGTAAACAGAACTATGCTGTTTATGTAGTTATATTCATACAAGTATGTTTTTTATGTATTTGGTATGGTATACTTTTATTACATACCTCCCTCTTTTCAGAAGATATGTAAAGATTCCAACTATCTACTAGGCACTGTGTTAGGTGTTGGGAATATAAGATACAAGCCCTGAATTCCGGAAGCTTACAGTCTGGCAGCAGAGACGTTCTCTTCATACTATTCCTAATAATTGAGGAACCAGCATGTTGCCTTACTTAGTAGGTATTCAGTGAGTGAATGGAAGAGTAAATAATAAATGGTTTGTAATCCATACTGCCTGACTTTACTTCCCCAATTTCCTCTGGAGACCCCTGAACTCCAGAGGCTCAATTTCCATGCTAAAGGGAATGCTCTGGGCAAGAAATGTTTTATGAGGAGTATTGCAGAGCCGTTAATTTTGTCAAAATGGATTCTTCCTTATAGCTATTACTGTTACTTCACAAAACTTGGGATACCAAAATATCTTTGCTAAGTTATTTTGCTAAACAGAAATACATTTCAATTTAACCTGACTGAAAATTCAGAAGTTGGATGTACACCATTGAATGGGAGATAATTTTGTTATTTAGCTCAAGGTGGAGGAAGATGATCAGCAAATATATAGTGACTAGAAGGGTCCAATCGTTCTGTCTCCTTATTTCCAACTCTCCCTTCTTCTTTGAGTTTCTAATGCCCTTTACTTTTCAAAACCTGATCCAAGGAAAGCATGTAAGATTGGTAGAACTAGAGCCCAATATAGTTTAAGGCTTAATTCTCATTGTGAAAAAGAAACAGACCCAATTTTGTAACCTAATAAAGGCAACATATCTTTTACATTTACCCTAAAAGATGGAGTGGGAGGTATGTGACGTGAGAAGAAAGTTGAGCTCCTCCTCAATATCCATGAAATCAGAGCCCACAAGTAGCTGCCCCCAGTGTTCACAAGAGCAAATGCTGTGAATAAACCTTCTTAATTAATTAATTCATCTATTCATCTCTTCAACAATTAAATGATTAATAAGACTGATAATTCTTGGAGCTTATGAGTCAAGATAGAAGTTATGAAGGGACATGGATTATGATTCAGAAATAAAAGGCATACAATAAGTAAAATGGAAGCCAAAAGATGGAGAGAGATGAGTGGCATAGGCGCAGAGAAACGTAGACACTGCCAGGATGACTAGCGGCCTCTAAAGTCTTGAAAGAATGGAGATCTTGACCATTCATGGTCCTCAAGCCTTTGGAAAAGCATGTTGGGGAATATTTCAAGGCTCTCAATGAGGTGGAACTAGGGAAAAGTTAGAAACCACGGAAACTTTAAGCCCATACATGCTTTTCTTCTCTCTTATGCTGCTGCTTTTCATCACAGCTTCAGCTCTGCTTTATCCCTTCATGTCCATTTCTTTTCTTCATGGCATTACTTCCATTTTGGCTTATCTGAACACATTTGATTTGATCCCCATTTTCCAAGTTCAAATTTTATGGGAAGAAGATTGGCCTGGTTCATCTGTTTGCAGTGGATTCGCTTTGTTTGTGTCAGGTACCTGTATCCTGGTCCAGTCGGTCATCTATCAATGCTGCCCAAAGCTGGCGCCATAGGAAGGTTGTTTCTCTTGAAGGGATTTTGGACATTGTAGGCATCAAGACAAAAATATCTACACAACAATGAGCTGTTATAATATAAAAAAGAGCTAACTTCAACTTCATTGAGTATTTACCATATTCCAGGTGCTGCTTTATATGTTTTAAACTTATTTAACCTTTGTAACATCCTTTTCCAATAGGTAGCATCCTTACACCCATTTTACAGATGAAAAAACAGTCACAGAGATGTTTAGCAGCGTGCCTAAGTTGATTCAGCCAGTACGTGGCTGAGTTGAGATTTGAACTCAGGCAGCCTAGCTCACAAACCATTATGTCCTGCTCTCTAGGTTTAAATTCCACTTACTCACTTACTACTAGGTGTGTATAGCTAAGCAAGTAATAAAACCTCTTTAAATTTCAGTTTTTCTATGCATCTGTTTTGGTTTGCTAAAACTGCCAAAATGCAATATACCAGAAATGGATTGGATTTTTTATGAAGGGGACTTATTAAGCTATGTTAAAATTCTAAGGCTTGAAAATGCCCAAATAAAAGCATTAACAAGAGTATACCTTCTCTCAAGAGAGGCTGATTCCAGAGTTTCTCTGCCAGATGGGAAGACACATGGCAATATCTGCTGTCCTTCTCTCCCTGCTTCTGGGTTCAAATGGCTCTTCTCCGCCTGCATCTCCAGATGTCTGCTTTTGAGCTTTCTCTAAAATGTTCCCCTTTTAAAGGACTCCACTAAGCTAATAAGACCCACCTTGACTGGATGGGGTCCCATCTCCATTGAATCAAAAGGTCCCACCCAAACAATAGGTCTGCCCCCTATTGAAATAGGATTAAAAGAACATGGCTTTTCTGGTGGGAACAGTTTCAAACCACAGCATCCAATGAAGAACAAACTGCATAGCATTGTTCTCAGGATTAAGTAAAAATGTATTTGATAATTCTTTCTGAACTGTGCAGGGAAGTGCTAATATTTAAAAGAACACCAACAATGCCATCAATAATAATAATAATAATAATAATAATAATAATAATAATAATAATAATAATAAAGGCACAGAGAGGTTTTAAGACCTTAATTTTCTGACAGCTCCTCAAAAGAAAACCCCAATGTTCTATCCCCTCAAGTTCCAATTATAAAAAAGCCATAGTAATCCTTTAAACTTTAACATCATAATCTTTTTTTTCTTTTGAGGCTTGAGGATTACTGTTGCATCAGCCAAGAAATGATAATTTTATTGAAAAGGGCAAATGGCCAGGATCTGCATCTATTTTTCTCTTTTTTCCTCCTCCTACCCATGATTATTTGTGGGATAGATAAATTTGTAACATGCTTTAAAAGCTTCAGATGAAAGGTGTTAGAGGCAATTTAATAACAGTATGTTCTGTTACATTGTTTTTTTCTTGAGATGTTCAACAAATGACACAATGGAAAGTTCTTTTAATTTACTACTTATCTTTTTAGTTATATGTCTCTTTGATTTTACCACACAGCATAATCTAAATAAAGACTCTTAAAAATTCATCTCAAGCGTTTTCATCTATGTGCCTTTCTTTTAACATAGTTTTGTTAAGAAGGGAATGATTGGGAATGGAGACAGTTTTTCCTCCTTCCAGGTTTCTCTTTTGAAGTAGCAAACATATTAAATGCCAAAACAGCATTAGCCCTGAGAACTTATTAACTTGCTATGGGATACTTAGAGCTCCATGGTAACAATCATTTGCAGAATTCAGAAGATATACTTTTGAAATTAAAAATATGCCTATCTCTTTATAGGGAAAACAACAGACACAGATGAGGAGAATGGGCAAAGATATAAACCAGACTATGTTTTTCAAGAATAGACTTAATCCATAATTAATCCTTGCCTGTGGATTTATTTATGTTCTTTCACCATCGTTTCTTATATTTCGCATCTTCTCCTTTCTCACTGGGAAAGGTTAGGCTTGTGTGCTTGTGGTCGGCTGGGGATGGCATATACTTACAAGGGTGGGAAGATATTACATTTCACCTCATAAAGTTGATTATGTCCTCAGAGTATGCATAAAAACCAAAGTTCCTTTACTTGTTTCCTTTTGGAGAAAGAGCTTCAGATAAACTATTTGTCTTTTTTTTTTTAATTGAGTTGATGACCGTATCTTCCTCCTAGCCTTTATAACATTTTTCATATTTCTTTTCCCCTTGGTAAACAACCTGTATTCATAAAAACAGAGACAAGCATCAGGGACAGTCACCTGCAGACCTGGTAAACTAGACAGGAGCTCAGCAATTACCTAGCAGCCCTGGAGAAATTGTTAGCACAGGCATAGATGAAAGGGGTCCTCTGGCATAGGGAGGGTTCAGGAAGATGTGAAAAGAATATTTTAAGTTTCTCCTGGTGATAGCAATGAAAGCAATGAACTGTGTCAACATTATTGGCCAATTATAGCTTTCTTTCACCTGTGAGTATGTTTCTAGACTATTTCTCCCACTTAAATATTAAAATATAACTGAAAATTAGACCAGTTCATAAATTGTATATACTACAACTGGGGACTAAATTTTAAATGAGTTGCAATGATTCATGACTATTTACTGTGTGCAAAGTATCTCCTCCACTGGCTGGAGATAGTACCTAAAATTACACTCCCAGGAAAATGCACTTGTTTGTTGCTTTATTTTCAGTCCTTAAAAATTCCTTATGAAAATTCAGATTCCCAAAGTAGGGAACCACTTGCAGCCATTATTTCTTATATGGCTAAAACGTACTTTATATGGCTAACAGTAAGTTATCTAGATGAAGTTAAGTTTTACTCTCTTGGTGGGTAGCTAGCTATATACAAACCTCAGAATGCAACCATGGACTTAGAGTTCCATACCAGATAGAGTAGAAAAAGTTTTCCCTATTTCTTCCTCTAAGTACAGCCAAAAACTCTTTATATATAAGACAAATAAGATAAAGAGAAGAAGGAAAACGAGCTAGGAACTTCAGGATCTGAGGGACAACATGGTGATATGGTTTATTTTTGGGGTCAGATATAATAAACTGGGTGTGGGAGAAGCAGGCAACCTGGAAACACTAATGAGAACAAGCATAAAGAAGCCCAAGAAAAGATTGCCTTCTCTAGCCAAAGGACCAGGAAAAGGACATCCTAGCAAGACGGAAAACTTGTAGACAATAACTATCCCACTTCTGCCAAATACCAAGGAAAAAACTTTAGCCCCAGTCCCACCTCTGAGGCTGCCACACCCACCCAGCTGTAGTGAGGCACACCCCCTCCCCCTGCCTCAGAAGACCAGTTGGGGAGACCAAACTTTCATTCCTGCCAGAGGTAATTAGCCCCCAATCCTGACTCTGCCACAACATGGTGCCATTGGAGGCCATTGGGGATCTTGAACTTCTCCTTCCGCACAGCAATAAGGCATCCCATTAGGGCAATGCCAGAAGAGGCCGAGTGAGAAACTGTACCTTTTCCCACTCTCCAATAGTAGCAAGGCCACAGCCCCATAGTGCCAGTGGAGGCTTCATGGGGAAAAGTGGTAAGGTGACCCTTCTAGCCAGGGAAGTTTCTGCAGAATCCTAGTGGGGAGCTTAAAATCCTAACCCCACCTGCAGCAATGAGACATTCCTGCCCCTTCCTGACCGAGGTATTAGAAAAAGCTTAGTGGAAGCCTGGACTTTCATTGCCACTTGGCAATGAGTTGGGACATACTTTCACCCAATCTGCACCATGTCAGAGGAAGCTTGCTTATGAGAAAAGGTTTATGTAATACCCAGAGTGCTGTAATATGAGCTGTCCGGATACAATTTCAAATCACACATAAATACCAACAAAAAGGGAAATCTCAACCTCGATGAGAAAAAGCAATGAATGAATGCCAGTTCCAAGATTAAACAGATATTGAAATTATCTGGTAAAGATTTTGAAGCAACTGTTATAAAAACGCTTCAGCATGCAATTATGAACATGCTTGAAAAAAAATGAAAAATTGGAGAAACTCATAGAAAAGACAGGGACCAAATAAAAATTTAGAAATGAAAAATACAATACAAAACAAAGACAAAAACAAAAACAGAACACCTCACTGGTGAGATCAAAGGAAAATGGAGAGGACAGAGGAAAGAACCAGTGAACAAAATAAATGACTCAGTGTGAATAATAGAAAATAGATGGAAGAAAAGGAAAAGACCTTCAGGGGCTGGGAGTATAATAAAAGATTATACTCATATCATCAGAGTCCAAGAAAGAGAGTAGAAAGAAGGTAGGAATGAAAAAGAACTCAAAGAAATAATGGTAGAAAATTTCCCAAATTTGGCAAAAGACAAAAACCTACAGATTCAAGAAGCTGTGCAACACAAGGCAGAAGTTCTGCACTGAGAGAAGCAAGCTGAGAAAACCAGCGGCTGCCCCCCCAACTCAGTGCCTTGCTTATATAGTGAAGCTGTCACTCTGAGTAGGCCACTGTCCCTGTTCCCAGTTCTGGAACAGTGCTGCAGAGATTCTGTCCAGAAACAAAGGCCATAAGAACAGAACTTCAAAGTCCTCCCCCAAAGAACCCACTTTATTGGAGCAGAGTAGGGGAAGGTTGGGTGTCCGGACATTTTCAGAAAATGTTGGACATTATAGTGATAAGCAATTAAGGAGACTGGTAACTCTATCAGCAATAAGCTAAATTGTATACCAAAAAAAAAGTTTACGAGAGAGAACCAGGGGAAGATATTGCCAAGAAGAGACCTCCTGGAGCCAGAGCAAACCTTAAATACTGGCCCCAAAGATTACCTGCACAAAGGAAGCCAAATTTAAATGGATTAAAGTGTGGAGTGTTCTATGCCTCAGGGCAATCTTGAAAACAATAATCAGTGGGTAATTAGTGGAGGCCAGGAGCTGGATGTGATACTAATGGAGCAAACAGATTAACAGCCAGATCAAGGAAATACACAAAGAGGTCCTTGCTAAAAGCCCTGCCAATCCAGGCTGACTGTGTGTCTACCCAAGGCTGCATTTTCTGAGGAACTGTTGTATATTGTGGAGGACAAAGATTTCACTAAAATATACAGATTTGCTGCAATCTGTTATTTGAAATGTCTAGATGAAAAAAATGTATTATGAGATGCAAAATATATATATATGACTAATACACAGAAAAAAAAAAATCAATAGAAACTGTCTCTGAGAGATCCCAGGTATAAGATTTACCAAAGACTTCAAAGCAATTAGTATGACTGTGTTCAAAGTTAATTCTTTGAACTTTCTAAGCATAGTTAAGGAAACTATACTTAAAGAAGTAAAATGACAATGTCTCATTAAAAAAAGAATTTCAATAAGGAGATAGAAATTATAATAAAGAACCAAATGGAATTCTAGAGTATAAAAGTGCAATGATTTCAGTGAAAAATTCATTAGAGGAATTCTGTAGTAGATTTGAGCAGGCAGAAGAAGGAATCAGAGAACTTGAAGATAGATTGATAGAGATTATGCATGTGGAATGAATGCATAGTGTCTCAGAATAATGTGAGACATCAGTAAGCCCATCAGCACAGGTGCAATGAAAGTGTCAGAAGGCGAAGAGAGAGAGAAAGGAGAAAGATGTATTTGAAGAAATAATGGGTGAAATCTCCCCAAACTTGATGAAAAACATTAATCTACACATCTAAGAAGTTTATTGAACTCCAGATAGGATAAGGGCAAAGAGATCCATACCCAGAAACATCATAGAAAAAAAAATGTTGAAAGACAGAGAAAATATTGAAAGCGGAAAAGAAAAATTACCCTTCGCATACACAATAAGATTAACATTTGGTTTATCAGAGTCAGTAGAGGCTGGAAGGTAGTGGGATGACATATTCAAAGTGCTGAAAGAAAAAAAATTTTCAGTTAAGAATCTTATATCCAGCATAGCTACCTTTTAAAAATGAAGGTGAAATAAAGACATTACCAGATAAACAAAAACAGAGTGTGTTGCAATCAGATCTGCCTTACAAGAAATTATAAAGAAGTTTGTCAGGCAGAAAAGGACGCCATCAGGAAGTGAAAAGACAATCTGTACAATGGGAGAAAATATTTATAAATCCTATATCTGAAAAGGAACCTGTATCTACAATGTATAGGTAGTTCTTAAGACTCAATTTTGAGAAGACATAAAATCCAAATAAAAATGGGCAAAGCACCTGGATAGACATGTGGTAGTTTGAAACTGTATTTGCCCCTGAAGAAAATGTTTTTTTTTTAATATTTTTATTGATAAACAACATATAACATTCTTAACATATGAACATCCCATACATGGTTTATGGCTCACAATATCATCACGTAGTAGTATATTCGTCACCATGATCATTTTTTAGGACATTTACATCACTCCAGAAAAAGAAATTAAAAGAAAAAAAGAAACTCATATATACCATACCCCTTACCCCTCCTGGTAGAGCATGCTTTAAAAGCTTATCTATCCCTGTGTGTGTGAACCCATTGTAATATGATCTATTGATGAGGCTACTTCAGTTAAGGTGAACCATCTCAATCAGGATGAGTCTTAATCCTCTTCCTGGAGTCCTTTATGTATAGGATGAAGACACAGAGAGAAAGCCAGGAAAGCAAGACGCTGAAAGCAGTGAAACCTGGAAGAGATGGGAAAGACCAGCAGACACTTCCATGAACCTTGTGATACGGTAAGGGAACAAAGGATCACTGGCAGTGGGTCTGCAGGAGGAAAGCATTGCCTTGATGATGCCTTGATTTGGACATTCTTATGGGCTCGGAATGTTAACTAATGAATTCCTGTTGTTTCAATCCAACCTACTTCATGGTATCTGCTTTGAGCAGCCTAGGAAACTAAAAGAGCATTTTCAAAGAAAATTTAACAAATGGTCAATAAACACATGGAAAGATGCTCACTATAATTAATCATTAAGGAAATGCAATTCAAAATCACACTGAGCTGCCACTTCACACCCATTAGGGTGGTTATAATAAAAAAATCCAGATGAGAATGTGTGTTGGTGAAGATGTAGAGAAATCAGAACCCTTACACATTACTGGAGGGAATATAAAAATGGTTCAGTCACTTGTGAAAACAGTTTGGTGGCTCCTCAGAAAGTTAAATATGGAATTGCCATAAAGCCTCACAATTCCACTCCTAGAAGAAAAGAATAAATAATGTGTAGTATATCTACCCAATGGCAATTTATTTGGCAATAAAAAGAAATAAAGTATTGGTATATGCTACAATATACCTTGAAAATATTGTGCTAAGTGAAAGAAGTCAGGCATAATTTACCACACATTATATGAGTCTATTTATATGAAATGCCCAGAAAGGCAAATCTATAGAGAAAGAAAATAGATTAGTGGTTTCTTGGATTGAAGGGGGGAGGGGAAGGCAGGATGGGGAGTGACTGATAATGTTATGAGGTTTCTTTTTCAGGTAATGAAAGTTTTCTAAAATGAGATTGTGGCAATGGTTGCACAATTCTGTGGGTATACTAAAAACCACTGATTGTGTACTTTAAATAAATGAATTGTATGGTATGTAGATTATATATCAATAAAACTGTTTAAGCAGAAAAGCTGAGTAAATGTCAAAGCAGGATAAAGCTAAAGAAATCCACATAAAGAAACATCATAATTAAACTTCAGAACGCTTTAAAGACAAGGAAAAATCTTGAAAATAGTGAGAGAGAAATGACACCTCCAAAATGACACTTCAACTGACATCAGATTTGTCATCAGAAACCATAAAGGCCAGAAGTAGTGGCACAACTTTTTTCAAGTGCTGGAAGAAAAGGACTCTCAAGCAAATTTCTATATGCCATGACATTATCATTCAGGAATGAAGAGAAAATAAATATGCTATCAGACAAAAGAAGACAATGAAGATTTTCACTAGCAGACCAATCCTGTCAAAATGGGTAAAAACAATTTTTGAAATAGAAAGGATATGATAGAAGGAATCTTGGAAGATCTGGAAAGAAGGAAAGAACAATGGGAAGAGTCAAAATATAGGTAAATGCAATAGATTATTCTTCTTCTCTTGAGTTTTCCAAATTTTCCAAATTTGCTTAGAACTTTGTTTGAAAGTCTAAGCAAAAAGGATGGCATCTGATATGGAACTCAATGGATGTAGAGGAAATGTTTAAGACAATTTTGTTATAAATGAAGAAGGATAAAGGGACTAAAAGGGAAGGAGGTTTTATTCAAGCTGGGAATATTCACCATCAGTAGATCTTTTTGATGGTGGAATAGTTCTGTCTTGATATCAGTGGTGGGTCTAGGAATCTACATATGTAAATACAATATACTTTCCAATTTCAGTTTCCTGGTTTGGATGTTGTACTATGGTTATACACAATATAACTAAAGGGGAAAATTGGGTGAAGAGTACATGGGGCTCTCTCTACTATATTTGCAACTTCCTGTAAAACTGTAGTTATTTAAAAATACGAAGTTTTTTTTTTTTTAAGTAACGATCATTCAATGATTAGAAAATCCTATAGGGGGTGCATGTGTGAGTGTGGTGTGTGAGTGTGGTATATGTGTGTGTGTGTGTGTGTGAGGCAGGGGTGGGGAGAAAAAGACTGACCCATTGACCAATAGGTATAGGGGAAATGAATGTGGGTTGAATGGAAAGATACTGAATGGAAAAGTGGGCAGATATATAAGGCAAATTTCACCTATTTCTAATACTCATGTATGGTAGTCCTCATATTTTCCATGTAGAATATTATCTTCTCACAAGTAATTTTCTTTATTTTTATCTCATTTTCCAAGAACTCATATAAAATAACTTCTGAAGCCATCATTGTTGTAAACTAAATAAGATAATTACTTTGACCCTGTTTTTATCTTGAACAGTCCATCCTTCCCCATTTCAGGATGCAAGCTCCAGTTTTGTGACTTTGTTCCCCATTTAAGTATGTCTTTCATTTTTACCTACTTGCCTTGTGATTTTATCCATTAAAAGATAGACTTAAAAAAATGAGTATGTAGGGTGATGTGATGGTGGCCCAGTGGCAGAGTTCTCGGTGCCTGCCCATGCAATAAATAAATAAATCCATAAATCAACATATGCTTACTAAACATGTACTTTGTCTATGTGCAAAGTTGAGTAAATTTTGTGGTTAGAAGACTAAATAATATATTGGAGTGAATAAAAATAATTTTTAAAGTAGGATGTTTCTGTCATATCTTTTAAAAACTCTATTGTCAGAAGTTTTAAACTATCAGAAGTGATTAAATTAGAAATATAAATGCAATAACCTTACCAAATAGAAAAACTGATTATAATTAAATCAGACAGAAGGTGGGATCTCTTACAAAAAAGAAAAAATAAAGGCAATGATTAGTATAGTGGGAAGGGTTGAAATGGAAAGCAAATCCACTTAGAAGTAAGCAGGCCCTCCCTCACAAAAAGTTGACAAAGGTTTATTAATTTTTTTTCCTTAGAGGAAAACAAGATATATAGGAAACATAGTAACTTGTAAAATTCATTTTATTCAATAAACATCTACGTGCTATGATGAATGACAAATTCTTCCTAAGTCTGCACCTTTGAGCAAAGTAGAAGATTGAAACATTTGAGGAGGGACAAGAAGGCATAAATATATATATATATATAAAAAGGAAATGTCATAGATTTGCATTGCATTTCTTTTAATAAGTAGATAAAATTGGGATGTAGATGGGAATTGAACATTATAACCAGATTGAGTGGTTTGTCTGTAAAAGACTCCATGAATGTAAATAGGTACTTACTAGGTATTCCCAACTTTAAAAATATGACTAGTAAAGAGAACTCCACATTTTCATTGTTCCATTTTCCAAAGGCAAGTGAAGAGAGCCTACAATTCCATCTTGGAATTGAACCTAATCAACATCTAAGCACTATTGATGGTACCACGCCTTCAGTTTGTAGAAGATAATTATCTGTTTTAGGATTATCAGGCATAAAAAATAGCACAAGCTAAGGGCCCTGGTCTCTGTTAGGGAGATAAAGAATCAAGGCCAATTATCGTGTACATTTTTCCTTCCTGTCTACTTTAATATCAGAATACTGACAAATCCAGCCAAAATAAAACTTAAAAATAAATGAACACAAGTCAGAAATTAATGATGCATATTCCATCGCATTGGTTTGGTTATGATGGAGGTAAGGAAATGGTGGGTTGAAGGTATAAGCCCTCAGTTATTTTAGAAAATAATTGTTGGTGGGTAGAGCTGCCACCTCCCCACCAACTGCCTCCATGACTCATTGCCCATTCTCCATCAGTCAGGGAGCAGGGATGGGGGTGGCTGGGTGATAGAGACCTTAAATAGTGCATTTAATCGTCAGCTGAAGTGTTAGGCTGGAAATCAGGTGGTGAGAAGCACAGAAATGCTTGATGACACCACCCTGGTTTGGGTTTCAACCAAACCAATGATAATGGATGTTGCCATATTTTGCAAGTAGCAGAGCCTTATGCGAATAAATGTATCACCATCGTAGCTCTGAATCTCCAGTATCATCACTACCATCAGTGGAGGTCAGAAATCAAGAACTGGGTGGCTTTTTTCCATGAGAGACTGAGGATGTGTTCAGCCCTGCCCTAGAGCAGTTTAAATATGTATATTTATTTGGTTAAGCAGATTTGCTTCCCCACCGTTATACAGCAATTGGGAGAATCTAAAAGTGATTATGTAAATAAAAATACTTTGCAAACTGGTAACCAATATGCAAGTGCCTGATATTTTTATGATTTTAAGAGGTGCATTTGTCATGCTTCTCTCATTCAATTTGTCCTACTGTTAACTATCACTGTCTGTGATGGCATTTTTTAATGTAATGAACAGCACAAATTTTGAAGTGCAAAAAAACTATGGTTTTCCCTTTCTTCACTTAAAAAAAGACCATTTCTGCAGCAAAACAAAATTTGAGAGTAACTACTTTATATTGATAAGAAGGGTTTTAAAGCTACTTTTAGTAAGAGAACCTCCTCTTTTCTTCCCCCAAAAAGATTACCAAGCTCAGTGTTTATTTTCAGGGATAGCAGTATGCCTCACACAGAGAATATTCTCAATAAATGCTTTTCTTGTTGTTGAGGATAACTGTGTCAAAGGAACAGAACACTGTTCTGTTTCACAAAATATGAGCTAAATTTTGATAGCTGATAAGGATATTAAAAAATGTTTTTTTTTAAAATAAGTATAGATTCTCAGAAGGTTGTAAAGCATCTAGGAAAGCCCCCTGCATCCTTCCCTCGGTGTTCCCCAATGACATCTTCTCCAACTATAGAAAAATATCTAAACCAAGAAATTGACATTGGAACAATCCATCGAGCGTATTCAGATTTTACTCTTTGGTGTGTGTGTGTGTGTGTGCATCCCTCCAGTCTGTCACACGTGTAGCCTTGTGTAACCACCACAAAGTATTCCCATGTACCATCACCTCAAGGCTGTGGTGATAAGAATCTTAATGAGAGATTTTAGGGGATTTGATGTCATAGAAATACTTAGAGAGAACTAAATATATAACAAATGAAAACTGTTGTAAATGTTAGAAAAAGGCTATTTTTTACAGTTTTTCCCTTAAAGAAAAATTTCCCTTTTTTGAAATTTCATGTTAAAATACCCTAGGAAAAATTTGTGCTTGTGTTTGTGTGTATGGATATGTACACAGAGAGGGTGGCAGTCTACACAACCCTACTGGCAAGTCATTTGAATGACATCAGTGAAAAGAATAAGAAAGGCAGTCATGCATGAATTCCAATTTATAAAAAAATATATTAAAATAGGATTATTTGAAGGCAGAAGAGTCCTGAGGCCTTACCAGCCCCCAGACCCCTTCTCCTAAGCTCTTGTACTTCCAGAAAGCCTTAAGGCATTAAAGAACCCTAGGAGCCTTTCAAATCAGTACTTCAGAACCAACTTTCATGTTATTGCTTTGCAGCGGTACTTGGAAGCAATGCTTTTTATATCCCAATATCTCAGAGAATTTAGTGAGCAGCTCCTTTCGGGGTAACAGAATTTTTAATGTATGGTATGATTTTGTGTTTTACTCTTTTCCCCATTTTGAGAAGGAGCCTGACTCTTTATTTTTTTAATTTATTTATTAATTAAAAAAATAAAGAAACAAAATAAAACAACATACATAATCAGTAATTCACAATATCACTTAGTTGCATATTCATAATTTCTTAGAACATTTGCATTAATTCAGAAAAAAAAAATTAAAAGACAATAGAAAAAGAAATAAAATGAACACAGGAAAGAAAAAAAAAAGATTATACCTACCATACCCCTTACCCCTCGCTTTCATTGATCACTAGCATTTCAAACTAAATTTATTTTAGCATTTGTTCCCCCTATTATTTATTTTTATTCCATATGTTCTACTCCTTTGTTGACAAGGTAGATAAAAGGAGCATCAGACACAAGGTTTTCACAATCACACAGTCACACTGTGACAGCTGTATCATTATTCAATCATCCTCAAGAAACATGGCTACTGGAACACAGCTCTACATTTTCAGGCAGTTCCCTCCAGCCTCTCCATTACTCTTGATGTTTCTTTTTTCTTGGAGATTTTTGTAGGGCCTAGAGCAGGAGATCATTGAAATCAAAGGCTGTTCTTCCCTGTTGAAAGAGCCAAAGCCCATTGAGAAGGTGCTGGCTGGTCCGAAAGGCGAAGGGAGGTGAGAATGCCTCAGTGAACTCCAGGAGGAGGAGAGGGTAGAGGGGACAGAAGTCAAGGTCATAGGGTTCTAGGTTAATGGGGATCTGAATATCGAGTCATGGCAAAGTCCCAGGGAGGTGGCATCAGACATCTTGTCTGAACCGGTTTGCCTCTGAATCCCCAGTACCTGTGAGAGTGCCTTGCACATAGTAGGGCCCTGTATGTGTTTGTTGAGTGACTCTAGGAGACTGGGCCAGGAGACCACATTGAGGGAAACACCAAATATTTGGAATCACACTTTCCTTCTCTAGTGATTAAGGTTTTATGATTGAGTTAAACTTTTCATTCAGCCTTAGAATCTTCTAAACGGTTGCAGCAAAAGTCTCTACACAAAGACTTGTTGGGATTCTTCAGAGAAAGATGCAGGTTCAGCTGGAATTCCAGCTATACAGTAAACAATTTTTAGATTTTTTTCTAAAGAAGGTCAACTTAGCTTGCTAGGAGAGTTTCTACTGCATACTGTTTCGAAGTGGG
This sequence comes from Myrmecophaga tridactyla, assembly GCA_004026745.1. Taxonomy (NCBI): domain Eukaryota; kingdom Metazoa; phylum Chordata; class Mammalia; order Pilosa; family Myrmecophagidae; genus Myrmecophaga; species Myrmecophaga tridactyla. The sequence goes on along the minus strand of PVIY010009742.1, from coordinate 26,691 downwards.
ATTCAGTGTTTCAGCAGGTGCCAGCACTGTCCCAAGTGTCACCTCTCTTAGCTCAATTTCTTATCCTCATGTTACAGAAGAGGAAACTGAGGCATAGGTAGTATCTTGTCCTTGTCCTTAGACAAGATACTTCACGGGCATACAGTGAAAAATAAAATGGATAAGTCCTTTTCATGCAGATCATGATTTGGGGTCCTTGAGCCATTTGCTACCTATATCTTTGATTATCTCTGTGATACTTACTTCCTAGGTGAACAGTAAATACCACTATGAAACACTGAATAGCAGGTACTTACTAAGTAGGTAATGTGCTGTGATGGTTTTAAGTGAAGCCGGATTGCTTGGGGCTTGACTCCTTGCTCTGGCATTTACTTGTTATGTGACCAAGGACAAGATACTACCTATGCCTCAGTTTCCTCTTCTGTAACATGAGAATAAGAAATTGTACCATCATAGGGTTTGTTGTGAGGCTTAAATGAGCTAAGAGAGGTGACACTTGGGACAGTGCTGGCACCTAAGCGTTTTGTACGTTTATTGTTATTATCTATATAGTATAGCTTTTAAGGGGTTGAGAATAGTTTTTAAGCTATAGTAAGTCCCAAGTATATGTAATTCGGTACATGTTTCACTGAGAGGAGGTATCTCCTTTGGACAAGATTGGCTTTATTGGATAAAGTCATTGAAAGGTTACTGTTTTGTATTCTTGAGTTTACATGAAAATTCTCTTGTGTTCAGTGTACCATAAATTTTCTTCGTAGGCTAAGATACTAGAGAGAAAACGGCTAAACAGAAATTTAGTTTGGAAATCCCTGCTGAACAACAAAAAAAGTACCTCGGGTTACTGTAACTGAAAGTCTTATATAAAGTTTGGCAAAGATTATGTTTCCTCAGAGAGCAAGGTTTTAGCCTCAAAAATTAGAGGTGGGAGAGTCGATTATCTCAAGAGATAGGGACTTTTAACGGTTTCTCGTGATTCCATTCCATTCCCCACCTCTTCGCTGAAGCAGGGAGCTGCCGGCACTGATGGGCAGAGCCTGGGGCCCTCCAGTGAAGAGTTAAGGACGCTCCTTTTCTCGCCTTCACATCCGCGTGTGCAGAGAAAGCACCTCTTAGGGCCTGCGGGCTCCAACCAGCGCAGCAGAGAAGGAGCCTGGCAAAGGTGAGAGGGAGTGATTTAGCCAGGTGGCTTCTTGAAGTTTACTAATGCACAGGGTTGTGACGGCTCCCTTATGTCTACATCATTTGCTGTCAACATTTTATCCTCCTCGGAGTTAAAGTTAGGAATCGCAAATCCTTTCTTCTGACAGAACCTAGAATATATGTTTTTTGAAGCTCCTGTCTAAATCTACCACCTAAACCCTCAGATGGTACTATTTTCCCTCTTACAACAATGTTGAAACTGTGTGACAAGTATTACAGTGATTTTTTCTTTCTTCTATAGTTTATATTTATATTCTAGCTCTTTAGTGCTTTGGATTTATGTGATTATGTTCCTCAGAAGGCCTTGCTATCTTTTCTTTTTTGCATGGGCAGGCACCAGGAATCGAACCCAGGTCTCCAGCATAGCAGGCGAGTACTCTGCCTGCTGAGCCACCACGGCCCACCCTACTTTTCTCTTATATTAAGATGTGAGTGTGTGTATTGTGTTGCTCCAACCTGCATTATTTCCTTCAGTTTACTCTTGCAGTTACAGCCATGTGACAATCATTGTCACAGCAAAACCCCTTTACTGAAGCAGGATTCAGATAGTTTTCTGATTAGTAAGTCACTCTGGTTTCTAAGTGATTGAGACTTACTGCCTTAGAAAAAGATTCTTTTTATCTTATACATTCTGATTCCATGAAGTTTTAGGCCATAGATAAAAAACAAATATATTTCTTATCAAAATAAAGGACATCTTTTTATGAGAGGGAGGGGGATATGTATGTTGTTTGCTTATGGAGTAGAAAAGAATAAAGCCAATAAAACAATTGTGCCAATGCCCAAAGTAATTTAAAAATATAAAATTGTGAAAATAGTATACTTATAAGTAATTCTTGTAAAATCAACATATGATAGGTGTTATTTAACTGCCTTTTGACATACACATATGATACTCTGTGCTTTATGATTATTGCAACATTCCTGCAGGGTAGGTATTTTTATGCCCGTTTTACAGCACGCTAATCACTAGGAGATCTGGGCCAGAGAAATGAAATTCCTCGCCTCAACTCATGTGGCTAGTAAGGGCTGGAGTTTGAACCCAGATCTTTCTGACCCCCCAATTCCTGCCCTTTACATTTTTTTTTTTTCTCATAGATACAGCATTTACTTTTCGAAGACAAGACTAGTATAAAGGTCAAATCGCTTCTGGCCTCTCTTGAGTACCAGGTTTAGCTACAAGTAAAAGCATTTCTTTCTTGAAAAGAAATGTGGTGGTAGAGGAAAGGATCGCTTAGGAAACTGTGCACTGTGTTTCCTGATAGGTAAATCTATAAAGGAAAACGTGATCAGCTGCAGCTGGCTATTCTCAGGGTGGGAGTGTTTTTCCCAGAAACTTTCTGAATTTAAGAGAAGATAGTAAATGGTTTTAGGGGATCATCATATTCTTTTTAGAAATGCATAACACTACCCTGCATTATCTCTTGCAACTAGAAGAAAAGGCTTTGTAGCCTAGGCGTTTTTTCTAGGAGTGAAGTAATGAGTGGCATATTCTAGTCTGATGTGGGGAGAAATGTTAAACCATTTTATGCACCAGAGGACAGCTTTGGGTACAAGAGCCAGCATCAGTGTTATGGGACCACAGAGCCAGACTTACAAGGGGAGAGTGTGCTGTCCTCTTCCAGTCCATCAACACGTGTGCTCCTCAAGTCACCACCCTCTCCAAAGACACAGAAAACTCTAGAGCATCTCCCAAGTGTGAGTCCATGCAGTGAGGAACTTGACCTTTCTCAGACAGGTGCAGAGTCAGATGAGGGGGATGGGTAGTGATAAAACCCTAGAAGACACCTGAAGGTCAGAAATCCAGGGACTTCTTTGGCTCAGGCTTCTTCATAGATTGCTGTACTCTGGACTCAATATCTCATAATTTGTTTTGAAACATAATTAATCTTAAAGAGATCGGAGGTTGGTTGAAAGTGAGAAGTATGGAATGTCTGAGATATCTCTGTCACACATCTGAATGGTGTGGCCCACCTTTGGGGTTAGAACACAGGCATAAACACACACACACGCTTGTATTCACACATGCCCCTCCATGCAATTTTTGCCAATGGCAAAAATTCTCCTTTGTTAAGATTGCTCTTTCCTGTTTTTAGTTCTTCATAACTATTTTAGTTCTTCAGCTCTAAACCCCTATAGTCAGGAGATAGCCTAGGGTAAAGGAAAGAAATACACTTGGGTAAAAATGGGTGAAATAGTGAAGAAAGTGATTGACCTTCAAGGAAATTTGGAGATTTTGTAATTTTTTTTTTAAAAGAAAGACCAAGAACTTTGGGCTATTTACAGTATTACAATTGGAAAAAGATTCCTTCCTTCCCTCCCTACCCCCAGCCCTCCCCTCTCTCTCAACATACAAACACACAGGCTATAATAAAGTAAAATTGAGAGGAATAGAGTGGGAAGCTTAAATGTTTTTTCTCTCTAAGGTAATAAGCATTGAATCAGACTTGTATTCTCATTAAGTCACTGAAAAATGTGCTGCCACATTTAGTACAAAGTCCTTTGTAAACAGTGAAATTCTCAAAGGTGCCTCTACACTTAGAAATAATCATGTTTTCTGCCAAATTAATATGAAATTGATGGAGGGCAGATGCTACTGAGAAAGAGTAAGTAAATATTTTATACCTAATTTGACAAAGGAGCTAAATAACATTTCAAGACTGCCTTTATTTTTTAAAAGGTAAGCAGAAGCATGAAATATGGATCCAGAATATTTTGCATTATTTCATTCCAATAGTGGATGAAAGAGACTAAATGATGTTATAGGTGAAACACATTAGTGAAACACAGGGGTTCAAAGTTAGGGTTAGATTCTGTGACTGTTTCTTACATAAAACAGTCACTGATCCAAACATTTAGACTTAATTAAATAAAATTTCAGTGAACTCGACTGACATTTTAGGAAAATTTAGACTGTTTTAAGGTGGAAACTCAGACCTAGGCCCTTGTGCCTCAGATAATAAAAAAAGAATAATGAAATAGAATAGATTTTCTCATGGTTTTAGAGGACCTGAATATGGGGATAAAGACTCCGCAGGAAACGAAGAACAGTGCAGTACGCATTGCTGGCCCACCTGGTTTAATGTGACAATACAAGGCAGAAGAGACCCTTGCTTTCCCTAGTCTCCCTATCATTTCTATCTCAGTGACACCTTTAGGCCTCTAGGGTGGAGTCCTTTAAAGGTGCTAAACTGGATGAATTCCACACAGCAAAGTGGGTGCAAGAATGTGCTACCAGAAACAGAAGCCCATAGCAGTTCCTCTGTTCCAAATTATATCATTCCAAGACAGGAGTTACCTCGCAGCTGTGGGCACATACCTGCTTTATCATGCTCTGGAAATGATTCAATCATGCATCATCTCTCCAGTTAGTTATTTAGAGCAAGTTCCTTAGCCTGGGGTCTTGGATCTCCTGAAATGGTCTGCAGATGTCTTGGGTGTGTACAGCTATGTTTCTCTTTTAGGATAGGATTGCCGTCTCCCAAAGGGTTGTAAACTGTTAACTGCATTCTCTGCCCTACCCCTCCTGAGGCTGAAAAGCCCCTACTTGGATGTTTTTATTTGGTGTTTTTAAAAGTCATAAGTACTGAGGTGGTACTTTTTGGTGATGTATGAGTCTAAAACTGTTCTCTCTAATATGGTAGCCACTGGCTATTTGAGGCTACTGAGCAGTTGAAAAGTGGCCAGTCCTAACTGAGTTGGTCTTTAAGTGTAAAAATACATATCAAATGTCAGAGAGTAGAAAATAAAAAGATTGTAAAATGTCTCATTAATTCTTATGTAGGGTACATATTGAAATGATACTGTTTTGTATATATCAGATGAAATAAATACAGTGTTAAAATTAATTTTATCAATTTATTTCCACTTTTTTAATGCGGTTACTAGAAAAATTAGTATTACATATGCGAATCACATGCCTCTGTTGGACAGGCTGGGCTAGAATGCATGACTCTGTATATTACATAGATATATATATAAGATATTGTGTTATGTATAAGAAATTTATTATAAGATATGTATTATATAAGAAAAATAAATAATTATTCATTAACTACTAGGGAGCACCTGTCCTTAGAGGGAAGTGAAATTAACTAAGACTATACCAGGCCCTGAGCAAACAGCTTGACCTGTATTTACGCACTGGATGCTCACAACTCCCCATGTGCGGTAAATAATATTGCCCAGTAGAATTACTGAGAAAATGGAAAACCTCACAGCCATTCCCCCAACTTCAATTCCTAGGCTACCATTGATGATCCTTTATTATAATAGCAACAGTAATGTCTTTTCAAAAGTTAAGCTAAATTAGTAGTAGTAGTGTAATGGTATGTCCTTAGCTCAAGAGTCAGACACACTTGAATTATAATCCAGACTCCATCCATTACTACCCGTGTAACTTGGGAAAGTTGTTTAGAGCCCTCTAAACTGCAGTTTTTTAATCTGCAGCATGAATGAGGGGATGAATTAAGATAAGCATGTGTGCAATAGTGTTCTGCACAGGGCTTGATTACGTAGTAAATACTCACATATTAATAATTGTTTATGTTGTTGATGCCACTGCTGTTTTATGAGGTCAGGCCGGCTGGAGGTGGAATCTCGAAGCTGCAACTTAAAAGTTGTGTGATTTGGTCATGTTATGTACCTTTGTGGGCCTGTTTCTCTCATCTGTAAAATGAAGGTAGTATTTCCTACTTTGCAGAGGTTTTAGATTTTTTACTTCATTCTGGACACAGCACAGTGCTTGGCACATAGGAGCTAGTCAGTACCAGGTGGTTCATTATAATTATTTTGCCGTCTGCCTCCTGCCCTACGTATCATAACATAGTGGGAAAGGGCTGGGGCTCTAGAGCCAGACTCCCTGGGTTCAGGCTGAGGGTCTCCATTCTCTAGCTCTATAATCTTAGTTACTTCCTTAGCCTAATTTCTACTTGTTTCTTCATCTCTAAAATTGTGTTATTGTGAGAATTAAACAAATAAATCCACATAAAGAGACAGTGCCTGGCATGTAACAAAGGTCAGCCATTTTAATACCAGTATTAATAGGTTTTTTTTATTGATAGATTTTAATTTCTCATATTCTACTCATTTCTTATTTTGGGTGATTGCCTCTCTCTTTTTGAATGCCATGCAAATAAATTGGTGACATTTGGAACTCACATTACTCCATGATCTTGATTGACACTTTACAGCATAATCAAAGAAATTTTGGAACGTGTCATGGCAGACACATGGTTTTCTCATGCTTTCCATCATCTTCAAGTTCAGTTGAAAACCCAGTCATCATAGACAGGGTCAAAAGATTGAAATTCTGAGAATATTTTTTAAAAATTTCAGAAATTGGTAACACTAGAAACCCACCTGACCAAGGCATATCACTGCTGCAGAGCTGGCTGGAAATGTGCAACTGACATTTCTATTTCTACCATGAACACTGAGTAACATCCAACAGTGTCTTTAACGGTGGGTGTGATGGAAGAGCAGGTCTACTCCATGTGTTTGCAGCGACTCCAGGTTAAATTTGGTTGGAAAATGCTGGTAGAAAGTAAGAAGCGAAACAGATTTTAAGCGATCAACAAATATTGGGGCATCATGTGGGATGGAATTTTGAAGATCACATAACCAGTCACTTTTACCTAAAAGAAACATTTATCTATAAAGCCTTATAGAAAGGAAAAAAACAAACAAGCCAAAACTACAGCTTTCCCATTTGCCTTTCTCATTTTGTATAATTTTTCATTTTAATCAGCTTGCATCTTTTATATCTTCTGTGCTTTTAGCACCCAAGGAGGTTCTGTTTTCATTTCAGTACAACATTGCCAAACTCTTTTTTTGTCATAGCAAAGACAACTTCGCTTAACCTCCTGTATTATGATAATGAAGATCATACATTTCAGCCGATCAGGTCAGCCTTCTTTCCAACTAAATAACTTGCAAAACTCGTCATCATTTGATACAGTGCATATGCTTTAAAGCCCAGTTTAAGTGATTTTTTGATCCCGAGTGTCATAGTAGGTGTTGGAATCCCTTCAGGAGGTCCTAAAACACCATTCATTTGACAAAGATACTTTCAATGGAATACATCATGTTAATTTTAATAGCTTTTCTTATTTTAGGCTCATTATTGGCTTTGTTTCTTTTGTGGAAGTCAAAGAAGACATTTAAGGTACTTGGGAGTTCTAGTTATTTCATTGAGCCTCTGCCTTCAGACTCTTTTCAGGCTCTAATAATAATTTTGCATGAGTTGGAGGAAATGGATTTTGAAAGTATATCAGAGATGAAAAGGTAACTAAGCTGCTAATTCTTGTTTAACTAATTGCTTTCATTTCTTTCACCTTTGTACTTTAGAAGAAAAAATGCTTAATTTTTTTTTGAGCAGTGAAAAATGCTTCATAGGATTCTAATTAATATGCTCAGATTCACTCACACTTAAATAATTTTTTCAGCATGAATAGACATTGTGACTCTAAGAAATATGAGAGTTTTGCATGATAAATTCCATGTTCCCTTTTTACTCTGTTCTGTAATGGACCAAACAACATTGCTCTTTGACTCTTATGCAAAATAATTATTCAAATAGTTTAAGATTTTAGTTTCATGAAAACATTTAACATGCGTTTAGGAAACTAAATGGGTCTCAGTACTGACCCTAACTATTTAAGATGCCAGTATTTTTACTGATCTGTATAGTGCTTTTAACTATTCGTACTCTCTAAGATTAAAAAAGAAAAAAAACAATGACTTTCCTTAAAGCGCCTAAGACTGTGTGTTAGTTTTCAAGATGAGTTTTGATGTTTTCCTGTTGTTTGTACATACATACAGAAGAAACTGGAGTTGAGCACAAGTGACTGCCTTGTTTTCTAACTAAAAAGCAGGAAGGAAATAATAGTTTACCTTTAAGAATCCCTAGGCTCTGGGTTCTGCAGTGCTCTTTGCCACACCTCTGTTGTGTATCTTTCATCAATATCCTGGAGTTCTGCCACACTTCTACACTACCCTTACCTCAGAAAGGTGATAATGAGTGATCGAGTTTAAAGGATCACTCATTACAAAAGGGGTTGTATTTTTAAAGGAGTTCAAGTAGTAAAATTGTAAAGGTAGAAGTTTAGGCATCTGTGATGCCAGAAAACAGTTCTAGAATGGGGAGCAACCAAGTCCTTTGACAAGACCAGCTCTTCCTGAGGGGACAGCTCAGTCTTCCACTGATTCCTTCCGAAAAAGTATGCATGGTGGAGATCTTATCTGGGCTATGATTTGGAAAGTTGGGTAGCTTAGATATCTTACTTATCTTAAAGCAGATTATATTTGTTTACCATTTTTTGATATAAGATTAAAATGTCTTTGAGTATGTTACTAGTAATTGTGTGGTAGTTAGATTCAGTTGTCAACTTGGCCAGGTGAAGGCACCTAGTTCTGTTGCTGTGGACACGAGCCAATGGTACCTGAACCTCATCTGTTGCTAATTATATCTGCAGTCGGCTAGGAGGCATGCCTGCTGCAATGAATGACGTTTGAATGGGCTGGTGCTTAAATGAGACAGCACAAGGTAGCACAGCCCGAGCAGCTCAGCATACCTCATCTCAGCACTCACAGCTCAGCCCAGGCCTTTGGAGATGCAGAAAGAGATCACCCTGGGGAAAGTTGTTGGAACCCAGGGGCCTGGAGAGAAGACCAGCAGAGACCATCCTGTGCCTTCCACGTAAGAAAGAACCTCAGATGAAAGTTAGCTACTTTTCCTCTGAAGAACTAATGAAATAACTTCCCTTTTATTAAAAGCCAATCCATCTCTGGTGTGTTGTCTTCCAGCAGCTAGCAAACTAGAACAAATTGAAACACTGATTCTTTATTTTTTTCATCAACCATATCCATCATGCAGGATCTAAAATTTCTAGTTTCATTTTTCTAAAGCAGAGAGAGAACTTAAAGATAAATGCAGAGCAATCTAAGCAAAACCAACTTTTACATTTTTCCCACCTTGTAGTTTCTTTTTCACAGTTATCTTCTCTATACCATATTACACCAGCATATTTAAAAGAAAGTTGGGGTGGGGGGGCAGGGTGTAATATTTTTTTCTTCCCAAAATATTTTATTTTGGTCCTTTATGAACAGCACTGTTTCTTTGACTGTCATCTTGCACTCTTTTATGTGCTATTTAATTATTTTTATAATTATAAATACAACTAATATCTATGAGATAGGGAAGAAAATACAGTGTAGAACACTGGAAAATATGTAACTCAACTGGGAGGACCAAAAAGGTGTGGGTTTGACAGAGAATGGCTAATGAGTTATTAGTGTTCAGAGTATTAGGAAAAACAGAGACCTGTTCTTTCATCTCTGTTAAATAGAATTCACTTCAGAGGTTGTCTTCTGTAAACACCATTGGCCCAGCTCATTTGGATCAGTAATGGAATTCTGTCTGATAGTTTTCCAATCGGACTTTTATCCTACAATTTCAGAGGAAAATTTTCCCAATGTTTCTAACTCTTTCCCTAAATATTATCTAAATTTTGGGGAAAAACAGAGCCAGGATATCCTGCTTGGAATATCTACTTTTTTCATTTGAGTGACTTTTATTTCCAAAACAGATATTTGACATTATATGTGTATGTATATATAAATATATTACATATTTACAGATTATGGTATATAATATATTGTTTAACATATAATACATAAATATATACACATTGCAATATAGTCAAAAGAGGTTTTAGAGGATAAAAATCTGGCTTTAATATCCAGCCTCCCACTTATAAGCTGGGAGACTTTGGACAAGTCAGGTACCTGTGCTCAGTCTGTTTCCCATTCTGAAAGGGCAGATAATACTCACCTTAAAAGGTAACATGAAACTATCTTGACAATTCAAAAGTATGGTACATATCTACATGAAAGGTAAAGAGAAATATTATTTAAAATGACCTAAACAAATTTAGGTCGGTTCCTTCTTCCCCTCCCACCTTCCTTTCTTCCTGGCAAAATTTTTTGAGGTGAAACATATATACCAAGAAAGTGCATTATTTACAATTTTGCAGTTCTATACATTTTCCAAAATGAATAAATCCTTTTTTCCTACCACCAAGATCAAGAAATAGTACATTACTGGTACCCTAGAAGCCTGGCTGATCCTTGATTCCAGTTTCTTTAGGACAGCCCCTTCCATCGTAACCACTGTCCTAACTTCTAATATGATAGGTTATTTTTGTCTAATTTCAACTTTATATTAATGGAATTCTACAATTTGTATTTTTTTGTATCTATCTTCCTTGGCTCAGTGTTGTTACGTCATCTGTGGATTTGCATGCAATAGTAGTTTATTCCCTTTCATTGCTGTATAGTACTCCAATGAAATATATTATGGGAATATATCATTATCTGTTATGCCTGTGATGCACATCTGTGTGGTGTCTTGTTTGGGAATTTACGAATAGTGCTCCTGTGAGCATTTTTGTACAAGTCTTTTATTGATCGTATACATGTATTCCTTTTGGGTATATACCTTGGAGTAGAATTGCTGGATCACAGGATATGAATATGTTCAGCTTTAGTAGATAGTGCCAAATAGGTTTTCAAACTGGTTGTATGAATACACACTTCCACCAGCAGTGTGTGAGAGTTTGTCACTCTGCATCCTTGGAAACACTTAGTAATTTTTGTCTACTTAATTTTTTTCTGCAAAATTTTAGCCATTCCAATGTGAGTGTTACACCTATGTTTCTTTGTCTCTTTTAGACAGTGTTTAATCATTATTTTAGACATTAGTTAGTAACAAATGGGAGTTTAGGTCATTTAACACATCCCTATTTCTTTTCTTTTATATTCTCTCTTCCTTCTCACCCTGATTTTCACGGCTATACATATTTTTTAGTTCTATTATTTACTTTTATAATTCCTGTACTATTGACTTTAGTTATCTCTTAATCTTGCAAATGAATGTTAGGAAGCTGTCAACTTATAAGTTTTGAGGAAAAACTGTTTATAGACACAATTTTTATGTGACTGCCTTTACAAAAATAAAGATGTTCTATACTAAAAATTTCTACCAATAATAATAGAGTATAAAGAGTGGATAACCTGAGGAATTGGAGGATTTGATTTGTACCATTTTGAGGGAATGGTCTGCTGAAAAGTTAAAGAAAGAGGAAGGCGGGAGGGAGGAAGAAAGAGGAAGCAGAGGAGAGGGGAAAGGAGAGAGGGAGGGAAGCAGGAAGAGAGAGGAGGGAAGGAAGGAATGGTTAGGTTCTCTATGAACTTCACTAGAGTGGACTTGATGGGATGTGTAAACCAGAAGGCTTGTCAGCAGGTAGTATAGGGAAGATAGAAGATGACTTTTCCCTAAGAAGGTCAAGAAATCATCATGCAGAGAATTTCACCCGTATAGCCAATTCACTCCAACCAGGGTAAGCCTGTTGCTCTTTTTCTTGATTAATAGTTATGGGCTTTTTTTTTTTTTTTTTTTTTTTTTTTTTTTTTTTTTTTTTTTTTTTTTTTTTTTTTTTTTTTTTTTTGAGTTACAGAGATAATTATTTTAATTCTCACGCTTGTCTGGCTTGTGTGAGACTCAGCTCTCATGTCTCCTGGAGGGAATCTAATCATGACTAAACACAAATCCTACATTCTGTCTTCTGCTTCATAGGTATTGACTAATCCCCCTTCACTGTAAGTCTAGTCACAGTGATTAAGCTTGCAGCAAATTCTAAGAAGCAGTTGTCCTCAGATTCATTTAATGCTCACTGTTTGCAAATTTCTCTTAATATATGAGGATGCTAACTCTTTGTTCTCCCACATGTGTAAGGATGTGACCAGGAAAACTAGATATTGTTTAGCGGAAGAGACATTTTAGCAGACAAGAAATAGCTGTCTTCAAATACTTAATGAAAATCATCATGAGGGAGAAAATATAAATTAAAATAAGTAGCCATGGGTAGAAGGCATGGATTTCAAGTGTAGTTTCTAAGGCTGCACTTCCTGCTACTAAAGCTGTTCAATGGCAAAGCGTTACACTCACTAGAAAGAATATATCTCGTGCTGAAGGCCTAGGTTTAGGCAGCTGGTGAATGATTGGTCTTCAGGTTATAAGATTGGGCCTTTGAGTAGCTCTCTCATGTAGACTCTGGTTCAATACATTGTATAATGTTGAGCCTGAGATAGCATGTATTATAAGAGACATTTTGATTTCAGGAAGGCTAAAATGTGAAAAGCTATGCATCTTAAAATTAATGAAGTATGGCTCATGTTCTCTTATTTTCGAGAAGAGCATAGCTTTGAGGTTTCCATCATTTTCTATATGTTTACTCTCCCCTCTCATACTTTGCTTGGTTTAGTCTATCCCTGGATTTGCCTCTGGGTATTTCCTCTGCTGTAATAAAGTGCTGGACAACATGATCTAGAGCAAATGGGGTTTAGGAACAATTCCTTCTGATTACACACTCAGCAGCACGCCAGTAAGACCAGGCGAACTTCAGGATGTGGAGTACACGTAGGGCTAACTGACGACTTGTGTTGAGGTTTGATTCTTTTCCTGAGAACAATTGTTTTTTTTTTTGGAACGCTATTTGAAGTCCACTTTCCAGGGCATTTCACATTGTTATAGTCTTATTGATTCATACCTAAAAACTTTTGTATCTACATTTTCATTTCACACGGAATATCTATTGTTTACCAATGTATTTGTGCCTTAATCTTGTTCTATTGATGTGCACACTCTTTAATCCCTAGAAGCCATGAAGAAAAAAAGTGTTTTTTATACTTCCCGTTTGCTTTTTTAGATGTGTTAACATCCACTTTTCATAATTGCAGTGACTCTTCCAGTAAGGCTTCTAACCCTATTCTAGAATTTCAATGCAGGTGGTATTCAATGTGTACTTAGCTTTGATGCTGCGATTCTCTGCTGACATCCTAAGAAATATCATTGATTTTCAAGATAGTTTTCCAGTTCCTGGCTGTGAGGAACTTTATAAAAAGACAAGTGAACCCCAGAAGAGGAAAGGGTCAGTTTTCTGCCTGCCTACAGTCACATCTAATTTAGCCTTCCATACAGTTCCCAGACATTTTTGGTCCTTGTCAAGTGCCAAAAAGAAAAGCAGAGATCATCTTCAAACAAGCCTTTAAAAACACTGCTCTAAGATAAGGGCACTCAAATGCTTGTTTTTAGGCCAAACCGCTAAAAAAAAAAAAATGACATATGCAATCATTACTCATCATTAAAACTTTTTTAGTACATCTGAAAAAATCTCATCAGTTACCCTGGGTGATTATCAGTTGCCCATTGACATGCTTGTGTGTGTGTCGTTCAGCAGGACAGATGTCCACAATAGCAGGGTCATTTCTCCCTTACGGGGTTGATGCTGGTGATCCAAAGCCTTGTGGCTTTCTGAGGTGAGCCTTCCTGGATGATGCGTCTGTGATGGCCCCTCTTACCTCCTTTGCAAGGCATTTTCTCATTGTACATAAACAAAGGACTTTCAAGTCCTCCAGGTTCAAAGACAGGCTTTTCATCTCTTCGGGAATATTTACACAGTCACACACATATGTCTTCTGCCCCTTTGTAGGTAACCAAAGGAGAAGGTAAAGATTTGCTTTAAGTTATGATTTGATGACTTTTATTCTAATTACCCCCTCATTGGTATTTAGTCTTAAACCCGTGGTAAACCAATCATAATCACTTTTATTTGAAGTGGGGGTGGGAGGACTTTTGACTGAAATAGTGTGGTAACATGAAATGCCACTTATAATTTCAAGTCTATGGGCTGACATAGGGAGGTAGATAATGGAGCCTGTGGTTTGTTCATTAAATGGGATTGTGTGTTGTAAACATTGTTTAGTGGCTCCTTTTATTTAATATGGGTGTGTGATTCTGGACACTGAGGCTTGTTTAAAAAGTAGGAAGTATGCTCTGAGTCCATTTGCTTAAAATGACAGGATTAATATTAATGTAGCACTATACACGGGTGCAGAGCTGTGGGATTTCAGAGCTGTGTAGTCCATTACTGCAAACCAGCCAATTCCAAATCCTCTGCTTAATCAGACTGACATGTCCAACTCAGATTATGATTTTTCACAACTGGCACCACACTACCAATTTTCCTACAGCATTTCTCACAAACTCCCCTTCACTCTTAATCCCTCTCCACCTAAGATCTGGCAGTTTTCAAATAGGAGGGAACATGCAGTTTCAGAAAGAAATGAAAATATATCTGTTGCCATTGCAACAGATAAGCAACCAGGCAGCCCTTTTCAACTAGGAGCGATTTTAGGCTTTGCTGTCTTTAATAGTGAGTAAGGTAATTTCTTCAGTTTTTGTGAGTCTGTGAAGCCTCCAACAGCTCTCTCCTTGTCTAATCAAGAATACTCCTGAAAGCGAGGCCAGCTTCGTCTGATAAAATAACTGTCCCCAAACGGATGAGTGGTTGCCTCCATTCCTTCTAATGAGCCGAGGGCAAGGTGCAGGTGTGGCGGAAATGAAAATGGGGGTGGGGAGGGTGGGGGAGCACCGGAGAATATGCAAGCCGAAGCAGCTCACACACAACCGTCTCATCATCTTCACGTTCTTGGTGCACCTATTCCCTGTCCCCGGAGTGAAGAGGAAACCGAATATCCTATTACCACCTTGGAGAGTAAAATAAGTTGCTTTAAGAAGTATCAACCACCCATCCTTCCCCTTACGAGCCTCCCACTCCTACGCCCAGAGTACACTCCTCCACGGAGCTTAATAGGGGTTAGAGTGGAATCACCTGGGGAGCGTTTAAATATCTTAATTCCCAGGCTATAGCCAGTGTAATTAAACTAAACTGAAAGACGGGGGGAACTACTCAGGTAATTTCAATATACAGCCAAGTTTGAGAACCGGATTGAACAAGCATGGGAAGGAATTAGCGTGGCATCTGACGGGAAGATGAGTCTTCACTCTCCCCAAGGATTCTTAAGAGACGGCTGTTGTTGCAAAGAAGAGAAGGGAGTAGAGAAAAGGAGGGCTAAGTTGCTAGCTTTCCGTCTCTCTCCAAGTCAACTGGGGTCGGCTCCCACCGCGTCTGGGGAGGCGAGGCTCCTACACGCAGCTCGGAGTGTGGTGAGGTCGGGCCCCAGGCCTGGGAGACTGGGCGGGGTGGGGTGATTGCAGGTAGCTACGAAGCTGCACAGCAACAGTCTTAGGCGTGAGCCGTAGCCCCCTCCCCGCCCCAGGAAAGGCGGCGCCTGCGAGATGGAGAGCAGTTTGGGGGCGCAAAAGCAAGCTCGCTCAGGCGCAGGTGGCGCTCGTAGCTCCACAGTTTAGCCAGTCGCAGGCGCAAGCGCAGCCTGGGAGCGGCAGCGGTAACCGAGCGCCGGACTCTGGCAGGAACCCGCCGAAGCAAAGGCGGCGCCAACGGAGATCAGCTGCGCACAGACTGGGCTGAGACCCGGCAGCGAGAGGAGCGAGCGAGAACGCGTGGCGCCGGGGTGTAACCTCGGCCGAGCGAGGCGAACTTAGCATGGGGAAGAAGTGGAGGGATGCCGCGGAGATGGAGCGGGGCTGCTCGGACCGCGAGGACGGCGCGGAGAGCCGCAGGCGCAGCCGGAGCGCCAGCCGGGGCAGATTTGCAGAATCGTGGAAAAGGTTAAGTTCCAAGCAGGGGTCTACCAAGCGCTCGGGACTCCCGTCGCAGCAGACGCCGGTGAGTGGCGGGGGATAGGGGTAGGGAGAAAAAGCCCTTCCGGGTATCTCCATCCCTTTCTTTTTTACGCAGCTCGAGCCCTTTCCAAGGTGCTGAACTTGCCTCCTTAGGGGCTCGAGCCAGGGAACTTGAAGAGTCGCTTCAAATGAAAGTGCCGGGCTGTGGGAAAGAGCGAGAAAACATAACAAAACACAACGGCTTTCCTCAACTCAGCTAGGGGAGAGCCTCCTGACTTCTCTGGTAGCTGCAAAAATGAAAAACATTTTCGAGAGGCGAGGGGCTCACTGTCAGATCATTAGAGTTCTGTAATTAACAGAGCATGTGAGATGTCAACTGTATTGCATTAATTCATGTGAACGTCCCCGAGGGTCTCTGTTTGCAGTCTATTATTCGAGGGTACTTGGGATCTGCTGAATGAGAGGGCAATAAAGGAAGGGCATGTCGTGTTTTTACTCTCAACACTTGCTCTTTCCATCCCACACCCCATTTTAATGGGTGCATTTGTTTGCAGAATGTCATTTGCATGCACGCAATAGCAAGAATATCCCAGGTGCTTTTAATCGTACTATTTAACATATACAGCTTTCAGAGAACAGTTTTCCCTTGTGTCAGCTCCTCTTCAATGTCCAATTAGTGCAATCAAAGCACTCAAGTGAAATTAATATAGGCGTCATACGCGTGTATAGAAGGGTAGTTGAAAAAAACTTTAGCCGTATTTGCACTTTTATTATTTAAACATTAGATTTTTTTTTTCAGTTGAGAGGGAGAGAATTCTCTTCCAGCAGAGTGCAGAGCCCTCCTGTTGCTCATAGGGAAGGAGGGAATGCTACTTTTAACTTCTGAACCATCATTAAGAAAATCGACATCCATCTGTGTGTATGTGCTTGTGTGTATACTTATATTTCATGTCCGGAGAGGCTGACAGCAAATATTGCATATAGAAGAAAAATTTAATTAATGAAAAGAAAGAATGGCGCACAAGCATTGCATCCCATAGCCTGAGTGATGTTATGCTGCTTTGTTTTTAAGGGATTGTTCTTGAAGGCTAAAGAATAGTTCCTAAAAAAAATAGGATGTTTAAAACATCACTTCACAGAATGAAATATAAACATATAAAGACTTAAAATTTTTCTTTTTTTGTTCACAAAAGTAGAAGAAGTAAATCAGAAAAAAAATTTCTAATATCTAGTATACTTTATGAATAGTTTTTTTTAAATCTAAATATGGGTATACAGCACTTAAATGCAATTAATTTTATTTCAGGAGTTGAAATGTTACTTGTTTAGACATATAGATTTGAAAATATTTTTAAAAGAATATTCTTCTGAAGGTAGATTTTTCTCAAGTGCCCTTGTACAAATTATAAAATCTCATTCTGGTTCCTATCAATTATTCTAACTTAAGAATTAATTTTCTCTCTTTTCTAATAGAAAGTCTAAGCATTATTCTAAGCAACTTCTTTGATTCTGCTCAACAGGTGTGTACAGAGTCTATATTGGAAACATCAAATCTGCATAAAACTATGCAGCTAGGCTAAATATTTGCAAGCTTGTTATCTGGAAGAATGATGTGCAAGAGTGGGCATAAGAGGATATTATGACAGAAAACATCTGGAAAAATAACTGTGTCGTTCTGTTTACCAAGGATGGTGATGATGTAGTACTTGTTAATTGAAACAGAAATAATTCATTAAAAAACCATTTATGGGAAAAGCCTTTGCTTATTCTCACATTACATGGAAAATTTGACATATATTTTAGTCTAGAAATCTACTGACAAGTACTCCTAGCTATGATTTTAATTATAAGAATATTTTAAAACAAAGATAATGAGGTTTTGTAAATCTTAGAGTTGGAATAGTGGTTTTTAACCAATATTTGAGTTCATTAGTTGCTAACAAAGACGTTCTACTTCATTTGTAAATGAGATACTCAATTTATGTATACAACCAGGACAGGAATAATGATGCTTGTAGGAGATGCACTTCTAAAATTTTTTAATCTTCAAGGTAAGAATTTTTCTCCCCTAAGGTGAGCTGGTTTTATTTTCAACTTCGTTCATATTTCACATTAAAAAAAAATAGCTTCAACTCTAGAGATTAAGAGAAGGGATTAAAGTAGTTAGTATGATTAAAGCTGTTTTAAATTTATTTTTATGAATAAATATCTGCAGTGTTGCTGTGAAGTTATTCAATTTGTGTTATGGTAAGACATACTATGACGTCCATCCTGATAAAAATAATATAAGGATTTTCTCCTTCTTTTGAGCACAAAATAGATAAACATGGACAAATTTAGTTACTAATAAAACATAGGGGCTTTCTTACATCTTTCTGTTGAGAATGTGAAAAGATTGTGTATATATATTTATATATATGTATTTATATATTTATTTATTGTTAATAAGGTCTGTGCTACTCTTTCCACTGCTTTAGTTGTCATCTTGAAATGACTTCCAGTTAAAGTTATTCCCAGAGAGTGATGCAGCCCATGACTCTGTCCCCAGTGGGAATGTTATTTTTCATGTTCACTAACAACCGGGTATACATGCATCATAGATAATGGAAGAGATTTTCTTTAGCACGGAGAGGTCTGCCAGATTCTGAGTTATCCAGAAGTAACTTTTATTCTATGATACGAATCATAGTGTTTTTGTGGGTGAGGTGTAGAGGAGGTCTGTTTGAGTCAACACTGATCATCAGGTTTCCTACCTGCTTGTAGCCAAATATTTGGTATTTTATTTTCTTCCTTAGAGGCTGGGCTGGTTCTCCATGATTTTGTTGGAAATAGCAGAAATTGAAAAGTTGCATCTCTGGCAATCTCTTTGGTACTCAGAACCTGGTCTCCTGATATTCTGTATGGATTATGGCAGGAGTCTAGCAGGGCAGTGTGTGCCTTCCCTGCCACAGGTCTCTGGTATCTGCCACTGTCTTGGCTCCAGGCAGAAGTAGCACTGCCCTGTGCGATCAAGGGTTTTTATATCAACTTTACAGTTTGATTACTATGAGAGGTATATATTTGAGTTTTGCATATCGAATTTAATTGTGGGTATTTTAGTGTTTTAAATAAAGTCTAATTGGTCAATAGTTGTGAAAATACTTTAAAGCTCCTTTGCCTCCATTCTATAAGATTTGGATTTCATCTTTCTCTTTGAAATATTGCTCTTGTTCTTATAATTTGGTTTGAGTCTATCCACACAGAAATGCATGAAATCTGTTGAAAGATGATTCAGCCAGTGCCTTTTGATATTACACACATCAAGTGTTGACTTCAGCATGTATGTATTTTTAAGATTAAAGGGTGATTTCCTCCTCCAATCCCACAATAATTTAAAGGCTTGTTTCCAAATAAATGCAGATTTAATTTAATCCCTGAGTAAGCTTTGCATATATATATATATATATAAACAGTTCTGAAAGAGTGAAATGGAGTTGTAATTAGAGTTGTTTTTCAACCTTAGATAGCATGCTTGCTTCCAATAATGCTATAATTACCCTTATCAGCAGGTGCCAACCATAGAATATCACACCCTATGCAGACAAGTTGGCAACTAAGAGTGCACAGAAGCAGCAGTGCTGCAAAGGAGACAAGTCCTTTTCAGCTGGTTACCAGATATGTTCTTCCCGTGGCTGTTAGAGATGAAATGCATGCACCCAAGGTCCATTCCGTCTATAAACCCGGCTTCATTTCTGACGCTGACTTGCCCCTCTTGGGCCTAGTGGGTTAATTCTGGTTATTCCTGCCAAAAGCTGGATTCTTCATGGTTTTAAAATAAAGAAAAGGCTACTCAAAGGTAGGACCAAAGTCAGTCAAACTCCTCTGTCTCCCAAGTGCCCCTTTGAGGATTGTGTGGATGGTAGATCCAGGGGTGGCTGTGGGAGAAACAACAGCAACCTGGTGGAAAGAACCCTCATTTCCTTTTTCAGTGTCTAATATGCTATTGCAGTGTCATTAAGCTCTTAATAGTTTGTTCCCCTTGCACAGAGGGACCTCCTGTTGAAAGCTGAGCAGATCCCCTGCTGTGCTTGTCTATTATTGAATAAACTATTTCTTGACAGGTTGATGTTTGGCTACTGCCTTTTTTACTCATTGTGTTAAAGAAATGAAGAAAAGGAATAATGCTGTATTTCTCGGGAGTAAAGATGTATTTTTTTTTGTTACTGTTGTTTTTGTTAGGAAGAAAAAGTCAATTTATGATATTGGTCCATTTTTTTAAGCATTTCTGAAATGCTACCTTTTCCTAGTAATTAGTATAAAACTCAAGGAGCCTTTTTCTCATTGGTCCTATGAATTTTAATTTGAGGACCACGAATATATCAGATGGGGAATGATTCAAAGATTTTAAGTTTTGAGGAATGAAATATCGTTTTGTAGTGATGGTCTTAAATTTGTTTTCAATTATTCCAAAAACTATTAGAACAGTTCCTCCTGCCATTATTTATTGAGATCTTTAAAAACAATGGAATCATTTATAAATACTAGCAAAACATTATATTTTTTGATAGGACAAGCTGTGATGGTCTGTGTATTGGCTTTACTTTTGTTTCTTTTATTTGCAAAGTTGAAAGAGGGCTGGTAGAACAAAATGAAAAGATACTAAAGAACACAGTTTAAGGGCGTTTTCATTCATCTAACATTTGTTGAACACCCAGGAAGTGTTAGCATAGTAGGTACTGGATGGCTTCCGGAAGAGGACTTAAGATTTAATACAAGCAGAGGTACACAAAGTGAAATAGTCTAGCTTTTATAGTCAGAATACATGGTGGCAAAGTCTAAAGTCATCAATGCCTCTTTAGGGGTGATGTGATGGTTCGGAATTGCATGTACCCTAGAAAGTCATATTCTTAAAGCTAATTCATTCCTATGGGTGTAAACCTACTGTAAGTAGGACCTTTTGATAAGGTTACTTCAGTTAAGACGTGGGGACCAAAGTGGGTCTTAATTCTTTTATTGAAGTCTTTTATAAACATGCTGATTACAAATAGAAAGAGAGAGGAACAAAATAGGGGACACAGTGAATAATAATAGCAAATACTTAGATAGCACTTACTATGTGCCAGGCACCCTTCTAAGCACATTATATATATATATATATATATAAATGTCTATTCCCTGACGTCCCATTAAAGGGGTCCCATTATTCATATCAGCTAGAATATAAACTCTGTAGGGATAAGGGAACTTTGTTTGTTCATGGATGTATCCAAGTATCCAAGTGCCTTGAACAGTGCCTGGCATATAGTAAACACTCATATATTTTTCAAAGGATGAATTAACCAATTAATAAACACATTATTAAATTTACTCTTTCTAATTAATATAAGGTGGACTTTAGATTTCTGACTGTGAAGGGAAAGAGATAGAGATAGCTGGAGGCAGTAGAATATTTCCTCAAGATAGGAAAGATTTGAGCATATTTATTTGTTGGGGAAAGAAACTATTAAAGATAGAGGGTTTTAATTAATTTAATTTGGAGGAGATAGGATTCTTTTTTTTTTTTACATTTTTTTAATTGTGACATAAAACATATTTATATATGCACACACACACAAAAGCAATAGATTTTAAAGTATGGGTTTGGTATGGGTTACAGTTCCACAATTTAAGGTTTTTCTTTCTAGCTTCTCTAAGACACTGGAAACAAAAAAATATCAATATAATGATTCAGTAGTCATACTCATTTGTTAAATCCTAAATTCTCAGTTATAACTCCTCCTTCTCTCTTTTTTTTTTAATTTGCATATGGGCAGGAGGCACCAGGGATCGAACTCCAGACGTCCAGCATGGCAGGTCGGAGCTCTGCCTGCTGAGCCACGGCAGCCACCCTCCTCCTTCTCTTTTGCTCCTTCACCCAATCTTTAGGGCTATTTGGGCTATGCCTATTCTAACTTTTTCATGTTGAAAAGAGGTATTGACATTATGGGATAGGGGATAACTTGTTAATGTTCTTTGAGAGACTGGCACCTCTGGGTTTCAGGACTTATCTGGTCTAGGAACCATCTGAAAGTTTTAGATTTCTGAAAAGTAACTCGGTATGTGAAACTTTTGTAAATAATAGAGCCCTAGGCGCTCTTTAGGTTAACAGGAATGATGGTGGTTGGGGTTTAGCAAACCATGGCAATTAGCAATATTTAGCCTAAGCTTGTATGAGAGTAGCCTCCAGAATAGCCTCTTGACTCCATTTGAACTCTCTTAGCCACTAATACCTTATTTTGTAACATTTCTTTTCCCCCATTTGGTCCAGAAAGCGTTGTTGATCCCATGGTGCCAGGGCCAAGCTCATCCCTGGGAGTCATGTCCCACATAGGGGGAGGGTAATGATGTTCCTTGCAGAGATGGACTTAGAGAGAGGGCCCATATTTGAGCAACAAAAGAGGTTTCCTGGAATGTCGTAGGCATAATGTTTATAGGTAGTCTTGGCTTCTCCACTACAAAAAATGTTTTGGAAGAGCAAGCCTCAAAATCATGTATGTGGCCCATTTTCTTGCGGAGTCCCTACTGTTTGAGAGAGTACCAGGGGTTTCCAAGGTGAGAAAGTTTTGTTGTTCCATATATTTTCTGAGATAGGATTCTTCTTGAGAGGAGTTGAATATCAATTTTTCCTCCTAAAATCTAAGCTCTGCCTTCCTGGTCTTCATGGGCTTGCTTGGGAGATTTTGCATCTGGTTGTTGTTACTTTTTCAATTGTGTTTTTGTTGAGCATGGGCAGGCACCGGGAATCGAACCCAGGTCTCTGGCATGGCAGGCAAGAACTCTGCCACTGAGCTGACTTTTTCAATTTTACTTAGTACACATTCAGTATATAATGATGATGAGTTAGTTCATAAGTTGTCATGCAACAGAATAGTTATTTTAGGAAAACTCTTAATAATACATGGATGACTGAAAATTTATTTTGTAGCTCTTTGATCTCTCCAATTGCCTCAAGAAATATAGGAAATTTCTTAGATTTCAGAAAGGTGGGAATCACTACTTCGATGTATGTAAAATTGTTATCCAATTTCAGAGTGAACATGATGAGCTCCCAACCTTATTCATTCGAAATATTGTTCTAGAATACCAGAATTTCAGCCAGAAAATGATGTTACACAAAAGAGAACACACTTTTAGTAAGAATGAGCTAGGATTTTGCTCTCCCTGAAAGTTTAATATTCTAGGAATTCTCTGGGAATGAACTTTATAATGTGAGCTTAGAGAGATCTCTATTGAATTAGTGTCCCCAAGAGAACCAATCTGAACACAGGTCATTTCTACTTTGCAAGTTGCGTGGGAAAATATGAATTCCTTTACAGATGTATAGTGACTTTGGAATTGAGCTGATTGATATTGGAATCCTGGCTCTGCTGATTATTAGCTGTATGACCTAAGGCAAATTATGTTTCTAAGCATCGCCAATTCTATTACGAGAATTCCTTCTTCCTTTCCCACTGAGTTGAAGATTCCCTGATGTCTTCTTTCATATAAAGAAAAATATCTGTTGTATTTACTTTTGTTTGAAATTTGAATACTCAAATATATAAAAATAACAGAATATTTTATAAAAAGAATCTGCACAGTCATCGTGCACATTATACAAATGCTAACAATTGGCATATTTTCTTCATACCATTTTCTAAAAGAAATAAGATGTTACAAATACAGCTAAAATATCTCCCATCTATTCCCTGTAATCCTTTCTGAAAGGTAAGAAATATTCTGAAATTAAAATTCATTCTTCTCAAACAGATTTTATTACATCTATTCCATGTTTATGTACTCATAGAATGTATAGTATGGTTCTGTGTACTTAAATTTTTTCACATGAACTGTGTAGCATGGTATGTATTCTTTTGCAATTTGCTGTTTTCACTCAACATTATAGTTGTTGGGATATATTGAGGTCTTACATGTTGCATGCTTTTCCAGTAAATATTTGTATTACCTCTCTGGCAAACATTTAGTTTATTTCCTTTTGTGTGTGTGTTTGTGTGTGTGCATGCTATTATAAACAAGATTGCTAGGAACACCTTTGTACTCATCTCTTTTGTTCTTAATTTCCAAGTACTTAAGTACCTTTTGATAGGCTATAAGTCAGGAAACATCTTGCTATTTGGATGACAAGGACGAGCCTTTCCTTTCTCTAGAGTTGTTCTCCACCAGAGAAGGGATAAGCTTGTCCAATGCCTAATCTCAAACTGGTCAAGATGGAGTTTGAAGGGGAGTGGTGCTTGCCTTCCACTTCAATACTGTATCGGCATTCATCTGACTCAGGTCATTAATGGTTATGCCACTTAATCTTTCTGTGTCTCAGTTCCATCATTATAAAATGAGGCTGGAAATACCTGCCTCCAGGATGAATTGTGAAAGTTAAGTGTATTGACATCTGACCAGAGCCATTTGCATGCAGTTACATAGCTGTTGGTGTTGACTAGAGGTGTTAACAGCAAATATTGAGAGCAGAAGTTGGTTGGGAAATGGTGTTTGTGGTCTTTGATGTTTCTGCAACTTGAATGTTGTTGGTTACAGCCAGGTTGATATAAGGCTAATGATTGTTTCTATCAGCCTTCTGGTTTTGAAAGTGTTGAAGAAAATTGAATCAACTTGTCTTCCCCCAAACGATTGATTTTCATAGCAGATCTCAGACATTGAAATTTCCAGTGTTCTGTTGTTACCAAAGCTGAATTTATTGACCTTTTTTTTGGAGACAGAATGTGAGATCTCTGATATCTTACAATATGGAATACTCTTTGCTTTTGGTATTTTTGTTATTGGGTTCTTTGTTTTGAAAGAAATTGTGGTTATAAAATTCTCTTCATGAACCCCATGGCCTTTGAGAGAAAAAAACATTTAAAAATAGTTCTAGTATGGGCAATTTCAAACATATATGTGAATGAACCCATGCATCCATAACCTAACTTCAACAATTATCACATCATGACAAATCTTATTTCTCTATAGTCATTTTCCATTTCTTCTCTCTCCACTATATTAGTTTGAGGCAACCCCGACATATATCAGTTCATCTAAAAGATATCCCCAAGGTGAAGATTCTCTTTTAGAACAAAACTGCAATACTGTTATCACAATTAAACAAGTTAATAGTAATTTCTCAATACCTGAAAGTATCAAGTTAGGATTACATTTCTCTGATTATCTCAATTTTTTCCCCTTTCAGTTTGTATCCAAATCCAACTACAATCAACACATCATAATTGTCATGTTTAGCCTATAGGCCCCCCCCCATAATCTTGAAAATTATTTTCCAGAGAAATATATTTGTCCTATAGAGTTTGTCTCATGTGTATTTTGCTGGATACATCCCAATGATGTCATCGTACATGTCCCTCTGCCCATTGTGTTTCTATGACCTGGCAGTTTGACCATGAGGCTTGATCTGTTTTAATTTGATTTATTAGTGAGGGTAGTTCATAGGTGTCTTAGTTTCCTAGGACTGCCATAATGAAGTACCACAACTGGGTATTTTAAAACAACAGAAATGTCTTGCCTCTTAGTTCTGGTAAATCAAGGGGTCATCAGCCATGCTTCCTCGTAAATCTGGAGGAGAGTACCAGTTCCATGCCTTTCTCTTGGCTTCTGGTGGGGGCCTCCTGGCAGTCCATGGCATTTTCTGCCTCAGTCACCATGCAGCATTCTCTCCTCTGTCTCCCTTCTCTGTGTCCAGCTCCCTCTTCTTATAAGGACACCAGTCATACTGGATGAGGGCCCACCCTAGTCCAGTTTGGCCTCTTATTTAAGTAATAACATATTCAAAGATGCTATTTTCAAATAGGATTGCATTCACTGGAACTTAACTTTTTGAGGGCACAATTCGATCAGATTCTGGTTGCTTCTCATTTTCAGGTATTAGATGTCATTGATGATCATTACCTGTCAGTAAGCTTTTTCTGCCAAGGGTCGAATAGTAAATATTTAGGCTTTGGGGACCGTAGAGTATCCCGCAGTTACTAAGCTCTGCTGTTGTGGTGTGGAAGCACCATTGATCGTAGACACATAAAATGGCATGACTGTGGACCAATAAAACTTTATCAGCCTTGAATACGAATTTCTTGCGATTTCTGTGTATCATGAAATGTTACTCTTTTTTCAACCATTTAAAATCATAAAAATTATTCTTAGCTCATGTGCTAAGAAAAACATGCAGTAGATTGGATTCGGCCCTTGGGCTGTGGTTTGCTATTCTCCAGCCTGGGTCTGTTACTTCAGTAGGGCATTGAAAATGGTGATATTATTATTGTCTTTCCTTTTTCACTTATTAACTGGAATATTTTCATAAATAAAAGTGGCTTCTATAAAAGTTATAAAGAACTTTCCTCATCAGCTGTTTGCTTACCCCAAGTTATAATCCACACAGAAAAAGCAAGAGAAATACTTGAGAGAAATAGTTCTTTTCAAGTTGAATAAGAATAGGAGCTCTGTGGTGGCATTGATCTGTTAGTTTATGGTCAGGCCTTTGATTTTAATTGGGTCGTTGTGTTCAGTTAACTATTAGAAAATATTTGGCCCATTTATTGTGGAGGCCAATTAAAGTCTCATGTAAAAATATGTTGTCAAGCTATTTCCATATTAAAGTTTTTGCTTGCAGGATTAAAAAAATATTTGCTATTTTCTATTGCTCTGGTAACAGATTGCCACGAATGTAGTGGCTTAAAACCACACAAATTTATTATATTACAATTCTGTAGGTCAGAAGTCTGAATGGGTCTCACTGGGCTAAAATCAAGGTGTTGGCAGAATATGCTCCTTTCTGGAAACTCAAAGGGTAAAGCCTTGTCTTCCTTGCTTCCAGAGGCTGTGCTGGCATTCCTTGGCTCACAGCGTCCTTCCCCCATTTTTTTTTTTTT
>PVIY010009741.1:0-71405 GCA_004026745.1 Myrmecophaga tridactyla | reverse complement strand
TTCCTCCAGTTCACTAATCCTATGTTCTGCCTCTTGAAATCTACCATTGTAGTTTTCCATTGTTTTTTTCATCTCTTCTACTGTGCCTTTCATTCCCATAAGTTCTGTGATTTGTTTTTCAGACTTTCGATTTCTTCTTTTTGTTCATTCCTTACCTTCCTTATATCCTCCCTCAATTCATTGATTTGATTTTTGATGAGGTTTTCCATGTCTGTTCGTAGATTCTGAATTAATTATTTCAACTCCTATATCTCATTTGAATTGTTGGTTTGTTCCTTTGACAGGGCCATATCTTCAATTTTCCTAGTGCGATTTCTTATTTTTTGCTGGCATCTAGGCATTTAATTACCTTAATTAGTTTATTCTGGAGATTGTTTTCACTTCTTTTACCTAGGGTTTTCTTGCTGGATGAATTTGTTGTCTATCTGTTCTTTGACATTCAGTTCAGCTTTTTCTGGACCACTAGTTTAGGTTTTGTTTAACAGAAGAGAATTTTTCAGTTCTTGTTTTCTTGTTTCTTGCCCTGCCTATATGGTGTCTTCCCCCAACCCCCAACCCTTAGGAGGGTCTACTCAGGTATTATAGGCCCCAGCCGGATTTTCCTAGACTAAAGTGGCCTCCTGTCAGGAGGAAAGAGTCACCTTCGTCAGTTTTCCCTGAGGGTGAGACCCAGCAGGTTGAAAGACTTTCCTGTGAAGTCTCTGGACTCTGTTTTTCTTATCCTCCCCAGTACGTGATGCTTGTCTGCCTGCAGGTCCCACCAGCATAAGATGATGCGGTACCTTTAACTTTGGCAGACTCTCCCTGCTGGGGGCATGGTGGAGACAAAGGAGAGGTTGTAGGCTGGTTTTAATGGCTTCAAATTACCAAACCCTGGTGTCTGAATTCCTTGAGGGAGGGATTCCACCTGAGTTGGCCTTCACCCCTCCCCTAGGGAAGGTACAGACAAGCCCTCAAATAAGCTTGTGTCTGCCTAAGCCTGGGGCAGTTGCAGCCTGAGAAGTCCTGCTGCTGTATCCAAAGGCAGTGAAGCCTTTGTAGAAACACAGCCACAAAAATCTCTGTTTCTTTTTTTTTTCTTTTTCTGTCAGCCCCGCCCCCTTGGCACCCAGGCAAAAATCAGCAACCTCCACCTTGACCAGGTTCACCTGAGCTGGGGGCCTATTTTTAGTTTCAGAATTTGTTAATTAATTCCACAATTGGCATTTTGTTGTGCTCAGCCCCTGCTACTGGTGAAGTCTCTTTCCTTTCCCCTTTGGGGAGTAGCCTGTCAGGGAGGGGTGCCGGCCACCACGGCTTCGGGAACTCACAGTTCTGGGGGTGCTCGCAGCTGGTCCAGCTGGTCCAGACTGGGATACACTGTGTGTCTGGTCACTGACGTGGCCCCAGGAGCTGTTCTGTACTGTTCCTGGTTATTTAGTAGTTGTTCTGGAGGATGAACTACTAAATTGCACACCTTGCTAAGCCACTATCTTGGTGCCTCCCTCTGAACTGTTGCTATTCTTTTGTGGCTTTCAGAGTTCTCTATTTTTGGCATTCAGCAGTTTGATTATATCAGGGCCTAGAGGGGTGTCTATTTGGGTATATCCTATTTGGAATTCGTCGAGCATCTTGGATGCATATATCCATGTCTCTCATTAAATTTGGGAAGTTTTCAGCCATTATTTCTTCAAATATTCTTGTTGTCTCTTTCTCATTTTCTTCTTCTGGGATGCTCACAAGGTGTACAGTCATACACATAATTGTATCCCATTAGTCTCTCAGGCTGTTCACTGTTTTTCATTCTTTCCTCCTTCTCTTCCTCAGACTGGATTATTTCAATTGTTTTGTCTTCGAGTTCACTGATTCTTTCTTCTGCCAACTCCAATCTACTATTATAACCATCTAGGGAATATTTAATTACTGCTACTGTGGTCTTCATTTCTGTTTTGTTTCCTTTTCATAATTTCCATCTCTCTATTGAGTTCATCTTCATGGTAATCTGTTATTTTCCTGAATTCCTTTATTTCTTTGTCCACGTTTTTAGTTCTTTGAGCGTATTTAAATCCATTTTTAAAAAGTGTTTGTTATGTCCAAGTCTGATCTCATTGATGGTTTCTAATGCTTTAATTTTCTCTTTTTCCTGGGCCATAACTTCCTGTTTCATTGTATATTTTGTAGCCTCTTGTTTAAACCTTAATATTTTTATTATTTTTAATGTGTTATGGCTGGAATTGAGATGCTAAGTATGCTGGTTTGAAGTTATTAGTACCCCCAGAAAAGTCGTGCCCTTTAATCTTTATTCAGTATTGCTGGGTGGGATCTTTTTAATTAATTAATTAATGTTTTAATCATCATAATCAACTTTTTTCTTTTTTTGTGAAAAATAACATATATACCAAAAAGCAATACATTTCAAAGTCCAGCACCACAATTAGTTGTAGAACATATGTCAGAGTTTGCATGGGTTACAGTTCTACCATTTTAGGTTTTTACTTCTAGCTGCTCTAAGTCACTGGAGACTAAAAGAAATAGCAGTTAATGATTCAGCAATCACATCCATTTGTTAACTCCTATCTTCTCTGTATAACTCCATCATTACCTTTGATCTTTCTATCCCTTTCTTTTGGTCTATGGCTATTCTAACTTCTTCATGTTGGAAGTGTCTGTCACTAATATGGGGTAGGAAAATGGAATTATCTGATGTTCTGGAGAGGCTGGGCCCTCTAGTTTTCAGGACTTATCTGGTCCAGGGACCCATCTGGAGGTTGCAGGTTTCTGGGAAGTTACACTAGTGCATGGAACCCTTGTGGAACCTTATATTTTGCCCTAGGTGTTTTTAGGTTTGACTGGAATGGTCCTGATTGGGGTTGGCAGGTTATGATATGTAGCAAGTTCAAACTGAAGCTTACATAAGAACAACCTCCAGAGTAGCCTCTCGACTCTATTTGAACTCTCTCTGCCACTGATACTTTATTAATTATACTTCTTTTCCCCGCTTTGGTCAGGATGGAATTGTTGATCCCCATGGTGCCAGGACTGGACTCATCCCTGGGAGCCTCCTTTACCCTTTTAGGTTGCAACAGTTTTCCACTGCTGTTAGCCCAAGGGTGCTGCATTATCCCTTGTTAAGTCCTGGAGCATAACCCCTTTAGAAAACTCTCCCCCAATAACCCATTTTTTACCGCCCTGCATTTCCTGCCCTGACCTTGATGGATATACCCTCATTTTGCAAACGAGGAAACAGGCCTTCCACAAGGTTGAGTAATGGGTGGGCTCACTAATGAGCTGGGTGATCGTCATCTTGGTCTCAGCCCAGATGCCACCTCCTTGGAGAAGTCTCCCCTGGTGCCCTTTCTACATAGTCCCCTGTGCCAGGGATCCTCAAGACCACCCCTGATGACTTGGTAGTAGGGCTCAAAGGACTCAGTATATAGTCATACTCCTGGCTAAGATGCATTACAATGAAAGGACCCAAAGGAAAGTCATCAAAGGGAAGAGATGCATGGGGCAAAGTTGGTGGAAACCAGACAGAAGCTTCCAAGAGTCCTTTCCCAGTGACATCACATAGGATATGCATAGTTCCTCTGGTATAGAATGGTGACAAAAGGTATAAGGTGTTCTCTCCCAGAAGGGCTCATTAGAATCTCAGTGCCCAGGGTTTTTATTCAGGGCTGGTTTAGTAGGGACTCTGCCTGGCTTGTACCAAAATTCCAGGTTCGCAGAAGGAAAGGAGGCATTCAGCATAAACCACTTTGTACAAATGGTCACAGCACGGTGAACCGCTCTTATCATTTAGGGACAATGTTTTTTTTTTTTTTTTTTGCATGGGCACACATCAGGAATCAAACCCGGGTCTCTGGCATGGCAGGTGAGAACTCTGCCTGCGGATCCTCCGTGGCCCGCCCCATTTAGGGACAATTTTATATTAGCATAGGGAAATATTTGCCATTCAGGTTTCCAGATGCAAGAAACAGTGGGTTGAATCACGATTCCCCCAAAGATATATGTCTACCTCCTAATTTCTGAACCTGCCAGTGTGACCTTGCAGGTGTGATTAAGTTAAGGACCTTGAGGTGAGGACTGTATTCTTTGTTTTCTGGGTAGACCCTAAATCCATTGACAAAATGTCCGTATCAGAGACA
The DNA here is from genome assembly GCA_004026745.1 of Myrmecophaga tridactyla. NCBI lineage: Eukaryota > Metazoa > Chordata > Mammalia > Pilosa > Myrmecophagidae > Myrmecophaga > Myrmecophaga tridactyla. The sequence continues at coordinate 67,281 of PVIY010009741.1, read as the reverse complement.
TACAGGGGAGATTTGACCAATAGAGGAGGAGGCGGCAGTGTGACCACAGAAGCAGCAATGGATGCAGCCGCAAGTCAATGACTGCAGACAGGCACCAGAAATTCGAAGAGGCAAGGAACAGATTCTCCCCCTGGATGGAGCTTGGCCCTGGCAGGTTTTGGGCTACTAGCCTCCAGAACTGAGAGAATAAATATCTGGCATTTTAAGACACTAAGTTTGTGGTAGTTTTTTATAGAAGCCATAGGAAACTAATACCCAAGCCAAGGGCCAGTCTTGAAAGCAGGTCTTATTTAAAGATAGAAGCCTTGAACCTACTATGCTCACTTTTTTTCTACACCTCTTCCCCACTCCCTACCCCTATCGCATTTGCTATGACGGGGCCAGCTTGTTAGCATCACAGCACTTTTCTTCCTCTACTCTAGGTTATTGGCTGGTCATTCAACACATATTTATTGATCAACTTGTATGTTCTACGTGCTGTGCTAGATTTCAGGATACAGTGATGAGAAAAAACAGGGACTCTGTCCTTCTAGATTTTACTCTAGTTAAGCAAGACAGAACATAGCACATTTCAGGCTAGTAGCTGACTCTCCTATCACCCACACATCCGCAAGTGTGTTTTGATCTAGTTTTCTGCTTTCTGCCATTACTCAGAAGGCAGGTAGGGGGCTGGGGTGGGTGACTTTTGTGGCACATTGGGGTCACTCTTCAGAACCCAGGGTTACTTCAACATGGCTCAGACCAAGTATATGAAAAATGCCTTTGTTCTAAGAGGATCCTTAAGTCAGAAAGGAACTTGAGATATTGTTGTGTCTCTGGCCTGAGAATCATGAGTAGCAGAGAAGTGGGGCATTTGGACATTTCACTGGATTCCTTTTGTAATCTGAGCCACAATTTGGACTTTATTTATTTATTTGTTTATCATATGTCTCTTCCACTAAAATTATAACTATCCAGCAACCCTCTCCTGTCTCCAGGGCTGAGTACAGGGCTTACACCATAGTAGGTGCTCATTAAATATCTATTGAATAAAGAACAAATGAGCCATACAATCCTTATTATAGGACTTATCACACCATCAGGCAATGAATGTCGATTTGTTTGTCTCTCCTACCAGACTGTGAGCCACATGGGAGTACAAACCACGTTAAAACATTTTTGTGGTCTTAGCACATTGGAGGGGTCAGTATAGGTTTGTTGGATGAATGAATGAATGAATCGAGGAAGATAAATATTATCACTTGTACAATAATTCCAGCTTTTCAAAGGTGTTTTAAATGAAAAACTAAAGCAACATTTCTCACAGTGCTTGGGAAGTCTCTCCTAGATTGGGCAATTTCTTCCTCTGGGTTTTAGGTGTCTAGGACAATTCATTTTGTCCAGTCCAGTGTAGCCTGCCCTGAATTCAGATGCCTGGATGATATTCCTAAAACTTTGGCTGTTGATCTTGTGAGGCTGATTCCCACATTAATACTCACATCCCATATGTTCTCCTTTCCAAGTTATGTCTTTGTAAGACTTGTTAGAGACAGCCTCTAGAATCTTAGTTTCCAAATGATTTTCCCATTTGCAATAGTGACCATTCCATCTAATTTTTATCCTTAATATTGCCTGATGGACTTTCCAAATGCATTCATGCTTTTGATCTTCTGAGAGCAAATGTGGAATGGACTAATAAAAATCCATAATGTAACAGTTTTAATAAGTCAATCTGTCCTTTGCTGTCATAGAACCAAGCTTCCATTTCACTGTTCAAGAACTCATCAGATGAAATGACCTTCCCGTCAAGAAAAATTACTCCATATGGTAATGTAATCACAAAGGAGAAACATTATTTTCCTATATATTATTCCCCGCAGAAATTGTAGTGAGAAAGCCATCATATTAAAATATCCAGGACGCCGAAGTTCTTGTTTGCCAGCCTGATGGAGTTTCATTTTCCTTGTAGGAGAGGCAAACTCCATTCTCATTGGCAGCCTTTTATTCTGAGGGTTCATTAGGCAATTTTATATTATATTGGGACACCTGTGGAAGTGTAGATTATATCTACATGAATATAAATGCATTTGTTATGACTTGCACAGTTGCAGTCAATAACAGATGCCTTTTTAAGGACAGACACTTAAAATGAAGTGTGGATAGACGCATCCACCTATTTTCCTTAAAATGTTAGTGGCAATATTGTGTGTTTTTAAATTTAGGAAGTCAGTATGAAGAGCGATTAAAGCATCTCTGCTCTATTAAACATAACCTTGTGTTAAAATTGCGGCAGTAGTCAGAAAAGCATATATGTTTAAATAGCATCTTACTTAATGAATCCTCTCTTTGAAACACATTTACTGCACAAGGAAAATATTTTTCTTCATTTCTGAAGAGCCATGGAGATGATTCATCCATGGAGTTGAGCTGGGAGCCCTCCTGTCTTATGAATTATTCAACAGTTTCCCACTTCAGAAATATAGATTGACTCTCTATTGTTGGTGGGATCAGAGACGAGGTAGAAAGAACCTAGATGAGGGGAGCTCATGAACAGAGAAACCATTCTTTATCCTTGTTTTCAACTGGGTTCCTTTGGTCCAGATGTTAACCATAGAGAGCTGGTGATAAGATATTGGTAGTATATTGGAAAGAACACCAAGCTTGAAATAAAACTCAGCACTGCTGCTTCAATAATTTTTTGTGTGAAATAATTTAAATTAATCATGCTTCAGTTGTTCACCTGTAAAGCAGGGATAATTATACTTATTGCAAAGGACTGTTTTGAGGTTTTAAAAAATATATAGAATTTCTGGTTCTAGTTAGAATAGCTTGCAAAGATTACTCCTTTCTCCTTCCAAGAACAATTATAAAGCCAGATAAAATACACAAAAAAGGAAGGAGAGGGCTCTTTGAAGACATCAAGGAGCAGCCAAGGTTACCAGGAATTGAGATTCCAAATCTTAAAGGGAAGAAAAGTTCCATTCTGGGGAGCCCCCCATTTGCCTCTGCTTTCTCTCCTTAGGGCATCTGCTGATTCACAACAAGGGGAAATAAAGGATGAGCACAATGTGGTGACCTGGGACTTCCAGAGTCTTACTAGCACAGGGAGACAGAGATTAGAATTTGGTGATGCCAAGACAGTTGGGACCAACAACCTGGGACGAGGGAGACCACATAAAAATGCGCTTGGAAGTCTATGTACAATTTCACATCAAGCAGTTGTCAAATTTTTAAGATACAAATGTATGGATCAAGACTTTGAGAAAACAAAATGTTCTAAAAAATGATGAATATGCAACTATATGATAATATTAAGAATTACTGATTGTATATGTAGAATGGAATGATATATTAATGTTCTTTTGTTAAGTTTTTTAATTAATAAAAAGTTTAAAAAAAAAAAAAAGACTTTGAGAAAACAAACAAGTGCACAGTATCTGCTAGGAGACTAAAGAGCTAAGCAGAAGTGTTAGCCCTTAGCCAGAACTTCTACAACTTTTATACATAATGTCTGGAATTTAATAAATTGCCATACGTGCTAGGAAATAGGTTCAAATGACTGAAAGCCACAAGAAAAATAGGCCTACAGCTAATCCAAATATTGGAGTTTTCTGATACAGACTTTAAAGGAAGTATGGTTAATTTGTTTAAGAAAATATAGAGAGGATAACCAAAGAAATAGAATCTGTTTTTTAAAAACTCCATGGAAATACTATTTATTAAAAACAAAACAAGTTAAGAATTCAGTTTAACAGTCTATTAGACACGGTAGAAAAGAGGATTAGGAAACTGAAATATAGGTGTGTAGAAAATATCCCGATTGAAGCACAGCGAGAAAAGGATGGACAAAAACTGAAAAGAGTTTGAAATGTGGCAGACATGCTGAAAAGAACTAACACCTATGTAAGTAGAACCCCAGAAATAGAGAAGAGAAAAAATGGAACAGAAACAATATGGAGTTAAAACGTGAGAAGATTCTAACATTGTCAAGGAAGTGGTACTGCCATAATTTAGGTGGATTCTAATATATAGGGAGTGCATGTTGTAGACTCTTATGGAGAAAATTTTAAAAGGATGGAGTCTTCAACTATGTTAAGTGCTGCTAGGAGTTGAGTGAAATGTGGAATGAGGATCGTCCATTGAATTTGACAGTTTGCGAACTTGGTGCTGATATAGGAGTGAGGATTTTCAGTATTATATAGTAATTTCAAGGTAAACGACTGATTTCTAGAAGTTCAAAAGTAAATAGGAAGTGAGGATTTGGAGAGCAGCAGGAATGTGCAATTATCAGAGCAGTTTTGCTATAAAAGAGAACAAAGAACTAAAACAATGGATGGAGGGGACATCAGGTCAAGAAAGGTCTCTGTTCTCTCCCTCTATCTCTTTAAAGATTAGAGATGTAGCCGTATATAGTAGAGCGGGTGTTATGGATTAGATTCACGTCTCTCCCACAGTGTCTGGGCCCTCTGTCAACCAAGGGATATGGGCAGACATCTAGGTCCATGTCCACAAACACCTCATGATGTTTATGAGGTTCCCTAAATACTATAGGGAGATGAGAAGACTACTGTGCCCAAAGCAGATGGAGAAGTTCTCAGGTTTCCGATCTGGGTCAATCCTAATTCTCTATTAAATAATCAAATCACCAGCCTTGCTTAATATCCTTCATTGTCTCCCGTTAAGGTCCTTCACTGTCTCTTCTTTGGGACAAAGTTGAAGCTGCCAAGATGTTTTAGGCCCCACTCATCAATTTTGACCACATCTCCCACCATTCTGAGTACTCCTGTCCTTCACACATGGTGACCAACTGCCCTCATTTTCTAGGGGACCTACGAAGTACTCAGAAAGTAAGGCTTTCAGTTTTAAACCATGGGAAGTCTCAGGCAAACTAGTTTGAGTAAGACACCCTGCAATCACCTCTAACCCAGATTTCCACAAGTCACTTGCAATTTCTGGAATGTACTTAGCTCTCTCTTGACTTACATAGCTGTTGTTCTGCTGTTATATCTGACCCCTGTCATCTCTCTTAGCTAAGTCCTTTTCTCCCCCTTTAAAATTCACATCATGGGTCACATTTTCTAGGAACCTTTCCCAGTCTCTTCTATTTTGCATCTGAGCCCCACCAGTGTGATTCATAACGTTCTGTACTTCCATTTATCATACTTCTTGTCACACTGAATTGATATCTTTTTTCTCTCTCTGTTAAACTGTAAGCTCCTTGAGTATAGGAGCTATGGCTTCTTATTCATGTTGGTATTGCCAATGCTTAGGGTAGTACCTGGCATATAATGATTAACAAATTCTCCTTGACTAAAAGAATGGAGGAACAGGTATACTGATGGGTAAAAGAAACAAAGAAGGTTATAGCTGGAAGAACCTTAGAGCAGTGGTTCCCAAACAATGTACAGCCCTTCATTTCATTTTGGATGAGTTACCAGAGATAGATCTGTCTGTGAACTATATATACCTACTCATAAATGTTGTGGGGATAAAATGAATTAATTAATGGATGTTTAGGATCATTTTTGGTAAATAGTAAGGATCTGGTTATCTACTGTTGTTAAACAAACATCTCAGAATATAGTAGCTTAAACAACAATAATTATTTACTTTTATCTCTATGGTTCTGGGGATGGCTAGGCTGGGTGATGCTAGATTGGAATCTCTTATGTAATTGTGGCCACATGACAGCTGGTGCTGCTGCTTCACTCACATGTCTGGAACCTGGCTGGGAAAACTCAGTGATGAGAGATAGGATGAGTAGGCTCATTGGCCATCTCTCTCCCCCTCTATGTTCTTTCCAGATGGTCTCTCCAGTAAAACAACCTCCAGGTGGTCAGACTTCATACATACCAGCTAATGTCTCCAAGAATGAGTGTTCTAAGAGAAACCAGGGGAGGCTGCATGGCCTTTTATGACCACCCATGCATTTTCAACAGGGGCAGTATTGCCAAAAATTGGTTTTTGGGAACAGGTCTGAATAAATGTTACTCTTTTTAAATATACAAATAGCAAAGATTTACATACAGTACAATAGATATACAACACATCTATGATATTAAGATATCATGGGGGTAGGGGAGCACTTAGGGTAAGGAAGAAATGTCCTAAACTCTTTGTGGTGGCTCTTGAGGGAGGTTTCAAAGATCCCATAGTATTGTTTTTGTCATACTTTACTGGTTGAAGCAGCCATAGGCCTACCCGGATTCAAGGGAGGATTGTCAAAGAATTTGCAGCTGTATTTTAAATCCACCACAGTAAGCATGCTATGGATTCCTGCAATTATAGTGCTCCATCAGATGCATAATTGTAGTAAGCAGAGGGGGGACAACACGGTGAGGAAAGAGGACCCGTGGAAAGGCAGAGTTCACTGGAAGCTCATGACAAAGCAAGAGGTCTCATTTATGGGCTCATGTGGGAAATTTTGCTCAAGTGCAAGTGAGAAGGAGAGGGCAGGGCAGCTAAGAGTTCTCCTATCATGGCTCACCGTCAGGGAGGTGTCCCCATGAAGGCATGTGATAACTGTGGGTGCCTTTATAGACGTTGGGAGACACCGTGATAGGTTGCAGTTGTGACTGTGTAGTGATGATTGTTGACCTGAATGCTGCTGTTGTAAGTGCGGTGGTGGCCCTTTCTCATTGTACCTTCAGAAGACTGCCCTGGGAAGGGAGAGCAGCTTGCCCAAAGCTCACCCCAAGGTGGAGGAATCATGCCGATTCCCATGCCTCAGAGAATAATTAGAAGAGACGGTAGTAACTGACCCACTGCTTGACAAACTGGGCCAAGGACCAGGCCTTGAGGAGCTCCCATTGGGCTGGTGACTGAATCCGGACAGCAGAGTGGGCATGGACTCTGTTTCCTGTGGTCTGGGGACACATTTCCACCTCTTGGTGGGTAGGGCTGCTGCGGAACACACTTCTTATGGCTGTCTCCTTCACTTCTCTTGATATCTGAACTCTCTCATTTGTCTCTTTTCCTGCCCTAACAAAACTAATTCCTTTTCATTTTTATTTCAAAAGTAGTATGTATTCATTTTTGGACCTCCTGATGAAGAGCAGGAGCTCTTAAACTTGTGTACTCAGCCTCCATAAATGTCTCAGCCATAAATGTTGGGAGTGATGATAGAGATGGCTTGTCTTGGGTTACCTTTCCTTGGATTATTGACAGAATAGCCTGAGAGGCCTTTAGGAAATGGGTAATGGGAAATTCTTCACTGCCATCATCAACAGAAATAACAATGTTTCTCTCATATGTTGTGCATGGAAGTATAAATTCAAACATCTCCCTAGAAAACAATGCAAACATTAATAAATTTAGCTTTTGGACCTAGCAGTTTCTACCTCATGGACCATCCTAAGAACAGAATGAGAGAGGTGGATAAAGGTAACATTTTAAGGGCATTCATCACATGTCATTTATAATAGTGAAAAATTAGAAGCATGCTAACTTTTCAACAATGGGGAGTTTATTAAATGATTGTTCAAAATGCTAAGAAAAAGACTGAGTCTGTTTTATTTATTTCTCCAATGACTACCATAGAGCATGGCATGTAATAAGTGTACAATATATTTATTTTGGTACACCTTTATTAGACCAAATTTATATAACATAGGATTCACTCATTGGAAGTGTACAATTCAATGGTTTTTAGAATATTTGAAAGTATGTTTAACCACTACCACAATAAATTTCAGAATATTTTCACCACTTCATAGAGAAGCACTGTGTACTTGCACAGTCATTCTTTATTTCCCCTCAACTCAGCCCTAGGCAACTGCAAATCTACTTTCTGTCTCTGTAGATCTGCCTCTTCTGAACATTTCATTGAAAAGGGATGATATAATATGTGGTCTTTTGGAACTGTTTTCTTTTACTTAGCATAATGCTTTCAAGGTTCATTCATGTTTTAGCATGAATCTGTACTTAATCCCTTTTTACTGCCAAATATTCCATTATATGGCTACACCATATTTTGTTTATCTATTCATCAGTTGGTAGACATTGGGTTGTTTCCATCTTTTGGCTATAACAAAATAATGTTGCTATGAACATTTGTGTACAAGTCTTTGTGTAGACATTTGTTTCATTATCTTGGAATACATATCTCACAACGAATTCCCTGGTCATATGGTATAGTGGCTTGGAACTATGTACCCCAGAGAAACATGTTCTTAAATTTAATCCATTCTTGGGAGTGAGACCCTTGTGAATAGGATCCTTAACTTCAGTTAAGGTGTGGCCCTGCTGAATTAAGTTGGTTTTCAATCCTGCTACTGAAGGCCCTATAGGGAAGGTCACTGTTCTAGTTTGCTAGCTGCAAGAATGCAACCCACCAGAAATGGATTGGCTTTTAATAAAAGGGGATTTATTTTGTTAGTTCTTCAGAGGAAAGGCAGCTAACTTTCATCTGAGGTTCCTTCTTATGTGGGAAAGCTCAGGGTAATCTCTGCTGGCCTTCTCTCCAGGCCTCTGGGTTCCAACAACTTTCCCCGGGGTGATTCCTTTCTGCATCTGCAAAGGCCTGGGTTGAGCTTCAAGTGTTGAGGTGAGGTATGCTGAGCTGCTTGGGCTGTGCTGTGTTGAGCTCTCTCATTTAAGTACCAGCCAATTAAGTCAAACGTCATTCATTGCAGCAGGCATGCCTCCTAGCCGACTGCAGATGTAATTAGCAACAGATGAGGTTCACGTACCATTGACTCATGTCCGCAGCAACAGAACTAGGTGTCTTCACCTGGCCAAGTTGACAACTGAATCTAACTACCACAGTCACACACAAAGAAAAAAGCCACAGGGAACAACTGGAAGCTAGAAATCAGTGGAACCCAGAAGAGAAGTGAGAGACCAGGAGAGGCTGCCATGGGCATTCCCAGAAAGCCAAGGACCAAGGATCACAGGCAGCTAGCATCTTCCAGATGAAAGTCTTCTGGGAGAAAGCATTGCCTTGATGACCTCTCAATTTTGGACTTCTCTTAACCTCTAAACTGAGAGCCAATAAATTCCTTTGTTTAAACCAACCCATTGCATGCTATTTGCTTTGGCAGCCAGGAGAACTAAAACATATGGTAACCCTATGTTTAACCTTTTGAGGAACTACCAACCTATTTTCCACGACAGCCACACTGTTTTACATTCCCACCAGCAGGGTCGGAGGGTTCCAGGGTTTCAACATCTTTTACTTATAATAAATATTTGATGAATAAATAAATAATGTGAAAGAGCAATCATGATGTAAGATTATAAAACTACAAAAATGCTGTAATTGCATTTTTTTCCTTTTACAGATTTGCATGTGGAATCACCTGGTAAGAAATATAATAGGTCATTTCTGTTTTGATGAGATTACAAGTAATAACAAGGGGAGGTTTGAGCATGTCTGTGACTTCCCTATCAGGCTTCTGTGGCAGTAACAAGGCCATCATTAGAACCAGTTCCTGCCTTTTCTGGTTGGGTTGCCTCATCGAGCGCATTGCCATTGTTTCACTTGGTGAATGCTCCTGTTTGAATGGTTAGTTCTGTCCCAGGCCTCTGGCTTTGGAGGGGGGATTTTGGTCTCACCAGCTCCACAGAGTAGAATAGAGGAATTAGGAACATGGAGCAGTTTTGCCTGGGACCGTCGTGTTTTTTCTTGCCCCAGTGTTGGAGTTGCCTCTGCCTTGAAACTTGCGTGCATGTATGTATACAGTTTGACTGAATGGGAAATTTTGATTATATGTACACTTTGAGGGTAAAGGTTCTTTTAAAGACTTAACATCCACTCTTCTAAATGGTTATTTAAAATTTCTGCTACTCTCTTTAGTGCTAATTTTTTTGCACTTAAGGTAAATTCCATTTATGAAATTATCTAGGATTTAATGTGTATTTCTGCTGCTGTTCTGAACCCTTAATTTTTGAAAACTTCTTTAAAATGGGGAATATTGTCACTTTAAAATAGGATAGAATCAGTGGACACTGCTGAAGGCATGGCGGAGGTGACAATGATGAATTTACCAGTGAAGAACCGAGGCAGACCCTTGGGTGGTGAACGTGTGGTACAATTGGCTGTAGGACAAAATCGCCTTCTGCCTTATTCTAAGTAAAGGAATATTTAATCACTTTGACTCTACGAAGTGTTCCAGCAAGTAATATTGTAAACTAAGGTCTTCAAATTATTTCATATACCTTTGAGATTTTACATATGAGGAAATCAAGGTACAATTATTACTGGGAACTGAGCAACATCCTGGAACTTATTCATGATGAAAGGAGAGGCGTAGAGCATATATTACAGAGTAGAGATGTACCAGTGAACCTGAGAAACTCAGATAGGCAGAGACATGGACTGTGGCTGTGAATGGAGGATGGAGGATGGCGTGTAAAGAAGCAGAGACAGAGAACAACTAACTGATGTATGTCTAGCACACCCCACAAAAACCAATGATGTGCTCTTAGCAGAGGGCAGAAAGCCGGGGGGTGGGGGACTAATTATTTACCCATGGAGATAGCCCCATGGCTGATTTCAGAATACCAATGTCATGCCACTGAATGTGGAGTTGAGAAATACAGTATTTCTACCATGCAGATAAAATACATGTAAATAACCGTAAGAACACGGGTAATAAGAAAATGCAGTAAAATAATTAGGGAGGAATGCATTTTGAGTATTTATGACCTTTGTTTCTTAATGCAATTTATTGAATTGAACGTTTATATATCATAATTTTTAATAATGGCTGTTTAACAACTGGCTAACAACATTGCCGGAAATTTAAGACTTAGTTCTTGCAAGCTGGTATGAGCTGGCTGTAGCACAACCCTACAGGAAATCAGGCGGTATGGCTTCGTGGTGTTATAGACAAGGAGTTGCTCTGAGATCTTAACAGCAGATTCCTGGATAGGTGGAAAATCATAGTGATGCCACATTTTATTTTGGACCATCTGATCCCCTTATTGGCAGAATATAACCCAGCATCTCGGTAAGGTGAGTTTCATTGTAGGGGTTTAATGTTAAGCAAACATTCTCCTCTCTTTTTGTGCTTCCTTGGAGGGCAAGCTGTTTCTTCCTCCAGGTGTACTTGGAGTGTGTGTGAAGGAGGTGATCAATTGCGAACACTCCAATAGTGGGGAGAGTTTTTAATGGCCACTGGGTTTGGCATCTTTCATCCTTGTGCCTCCCTATCCCCCACCCCCGAGTTCTTTAGAAAACCTCACAGTCCTCAGGCCTTCCTCACCTGCCTGAGTCTGCAGGCTCATTTTCCTCACGTGGACACGAGGTTGCAGCCGCTTTGAGCTGCAGGCGGACTGCCATGTGCCTTGTTCCCACCCCACTCTGCCATACCCTGCTTCCCCGACAAGCCAGCTAACCTTTAGGGCCTCCAGTAAACTCCTGTTCATCATCTAAATTTAGCACCTCTAGGATGACTCCCTGGTTGTCCCAGGTTGGACGAGTGACCATCCCGTTTCTTTTTCAGAACAACCCTATTGTCTATATTTTTGTCTCCCTTCTAGGGTGATAGGTGCTACAAACACCTGGGCTGGGTCTGTTAGAGCTGTTTCCAAGGAATGATAGGACATATTACTGTACATGGTAGGGAATCCATAAATGTTGCTGAATTTGTGACTCTTCCTTTTTTTTTTTTTCCCACCAAAGTTATTCTCTGAATGGCTTCCCGTGTCGTCTCTTCCATTCTCATTGATAAAGCCTGAACTGGGAGTCTCAGAAATCTGCCTTTTCTTTCCTTTTCTGTTATTGCTTCTTAGTCTTTGAAAATAAATTTTCTCCCCTTAAGTAGTGAGTCATAGGAAGGGAGGGGTAATTTCCTGAGAGTGGTGCTCAGAAGAATGCCTGTTGCTGAAAGGTTATGCCCGAAAGCTGGCTGCTGTTAGCTGAAACAGCCTGCCTTGTCCCTCGTAAGATAATGTCCCTACAAATTAACAGCTTGCAGATTCCAGAATATACCTCTCTGTAGAGGCCAATTGTCCTAGAAGATAAAAGGAGAAACTCCAGGAGGGACTGTGAGCTCTAGGGGAAGGTAAAGAGTTAGAGAGAGTGGTGAGTAATAGGCAGTTACTTTACTGAATACTGCCTCCTGTTCGGGAGTGAGCCACTGGGTCATCTGAGGGCTTCTTCTGAATGGGGTTGAAGGAGAGAAATCACTCATTTCCTCTGTACTTCTATATAAGTTCAGAATCAGCTCGATAGAGTCCCAGGTAGTTTTCAAAAGTAAAATGAGAGCAGTTCTTATTTTTTCTTTTTGAGTTTGGACCTGGAATTGTCCATTGTCTTTTCTCTCATCACCTTCCAAAGCTGAAGCCCTAGAGTGGTAGAGCACATCATTTGTTGGCCAAATAGTCCAGCTTCCTTTCCTGCATTCCACTGAAGACCATGGAACTTGCTTGGACCAACACAATATGAGTAGAAATAATTTGGGGCACATTGAAGCCCAAGTTTTAAGGGCCAGTGGATGGTTAGCCATGTTCTCGTTTATTTTCCTTTGCCATAGGCCGACAGTGCCCCAGGTAGAGACTGCTCTTTTTATGCTTTGTATATTTTACAACTTGTATCTCAGAGTGAAGGCAACTTGGGGTGGAGTTGCAGCTGATCCGAGATGTACCTGTGGCATAAATGAGAATGGATTCGCCACGGTTGTAAGCCCCTGAGGTGTGAGGTTTGTGTGTTAGCTTAGCCTAGGCTGATTGATATGCATGATCAGTTAAAGGAATTTACCAGATTTCATGAAGAAAAAAGGAGAAAAACTTGATTAAAAAAAAGTTAAGTCTATATTTGACTACATTAAATTATTCAATGTTTGTTTTAGGAATAAATAAATTATTATATAATCATGAACAATGCCCAATTTATGTAGTTATCTACAGTCTGACACCATCTTTCCTGCTTTCATGGGGAAGTTGAATTGTAGTTGGTCTTGTCATTCTTTGAACAAATATGAACAAATATGAATCAAGACAATAAACACTTTGCCACTTCTAGTGCCTGGTGGAAAACAGAGCTGACATATCTTCAGTGTATATACTTAAGAGTGGAATTGCTGGATCATATTATAATTCTGTGTTTAACACTCTGAGAAACTGCCAAACTGTTTTCCATAATGGCTGAACCATTTTACTATCAATGTACAAGGGTTCCTGTTTTTCTGCATCCTCATCAACAGTTATTTCCAATTTTTTAAACAGTAGCCATCTTGGTGGGTGTGAAGTGATGTCTTATTGTAATTTTAATTTGGATTTCTTTAATGTCTAATGATATCAAGCATGTTTTCATATGCTTATTGGCCATTTGAATATCTTCTCTGGAGAAAAGTCTATTCGGTCCATTGGCCCAGTTTTGACTTGGGGTATTGTCTTTTTGCTATTGAGTTATAGGAGTTCTTTAAATATTCTGGATATTAACCTCAGATATATCATTTCCAAATATTATCTCCCATTTCATAGATTTTCTTTTCACTTTCTTAATAATGTCCTCTGATGCACTAACACTTTTAACTTTGGCAGAGTCCATTTTAATCTATTTTGTCTTTTGTTGCTTGTGCTTTTGGTGTAAAAACTAAAAATCAGTTGCCTGCTACAAGGTCCTGAAGATATTTTCCTACAGGTGTTTTATGGTATTAGCTCTTATATTTAGGTCATTGATCCATTTTGAATGAATTTTTGTATATGATGAGAGGTAGGGATCCAAATACATTCTTTTGCATTTGGATTTCTTATTGTCCCAGCACCATTTGTTAATAGACTAGTCTTTCCCCATTAAATGGACTTGGCACCCTTGTCAAAAATCAACTGCCAATAGATGTGTGGATTTATTGCTGGACTCTCAATCTATTGGTCTATCTTTATGCCATTACCACACTGTTTTGATTACTGCAGATTTGTAGTAAGTTTTGAAATCAGGAAGTGTGAGTCTTTGTTCCCCTTTTTCAAGCTTGTTTTGACTTCAAAAGTCCTTTGCAATTCCATGTGAATTTGAGGAATTCAATTTTCCATTTTTGCAAAAAAAAAAAAGGCTGCTGGAATTTTAATAGGAATTTGAACTTTATTAGGTATTAACTATGTAGATTTCTTTAGGCAGTATTAACATCTTCACAATATTAAGTCTTCCAATCCATGCACATGGGATGTCTTTCCATTTCTATAGGTCTTCTTTAATTTATTTCAGCAATGTTTTATAGTTTTTAGTCTACAAGTCTTTCACCTTGTAGTGGCTTGGAGTTGTGTATCCCAGAAAAACATGTTCTTAAACTTAATCCATCCCTGTGAGTGTGAAACTATTGTAAGTAGGGCATTTTGCTGAGGTTACTTTAGTTAAGATGTGGCCCAACTGAATCAGGATGGGTTTAATCCTATTACTGAAGACCTTATAGAGATGGCCACGAAAGAGAAACCTGAGGGAGCAGCTAGTAGCTGGAAGTCAATGGAACCTGGAGAGAAATGAGAAGATGCCACTATTCGTATTACCATGTAATGTAAAAGCCAAGGAACCCCAAAGATTGCGATTACTGACAAGTCAGAAGATACCAGCCCCAGAAAGGTACAGGCTTCTAGCTTCTGAAACTAATGAACCAATAAATTCCTGTGGTTAAGTCATCCATTTAATAGTATTTCTCTTAACAGCCAGGATAGTAGCACAGTTTTTGGTACTGGAAATTGGGATGCTGTTATTACAAATATCTAAAAATGTGGAAATGGCTTTGGGATTTTGTAATGGGTAGAGGCTGGAAGAACTTTGAGACACCTGATAGAAAAAGCCTAGATACTTTGAAGAGACTGTAGGTAGAGCTATGGGTGTTAAAGTTACTTCCAATGAGGACTTAAGGAAATGATGAATACATTATTGGAAACTGGAGGAAAAGCAATCTTTGTTTTAAAGTGTCAGGAACTTGGTTAAATTGAATTCTGATGTTGGATGGAATCCCTATTCAGCATTGTATGTTTGAAACTGTAATTAGATCATCTCCCTGGAGATGTGATTTAATCAAGAGTGGTTGTTTAGCTGAATTAGGTGGAGGCATGTCTCCACCCATTTGGGTGGATCTTGATTAGTTTCTGATGTCCTATAAAAGAGGAAACATTTTGGAGAATGAAAGAGATCCTGAGAGAGCAGAATGACATAGCCACAAGAAGCAGAGAGCCCACCAGCCAGCGACCTTTGGAAATGAAGAAAGATAATATCTCCCAAGGAGCTTCATGAAGGGAAACCAGGAGAGAAACCTAGCAGATGATGCCATGTTTGCCATGTGCCTTTCCAGATGAAAGAGAAACCCTGACCCTGTTTGCCATGTGCCTTCTCACTTGAGAGAGAGACCCTGAATTTCAGCAGCCTTCTTGAACCAAAGTATCTTTCCCTGAATGCCTAAGAGTGGACGTTTCTGTAGACTTGCTTTAATTGGGACATTGTCTTGGCCTTAGAACTGTAAACTAGCAACTTATTAAATTCTCCTTTTAAAAAGCCATTCCATGTCTGGTATATTGCATTCTGGCTGCTAGCAAACTGGAACAAGCAGGGTGGGTGAGGAAGATGAGGAGCATGTTTTTTGGTTTGAGGATCTAACCAGAGATATCTAAGTAGAATCATTGAGTAACCAGTTGAGTGTGTGTGTCTGGAGTCCAGAGGAAAGCTCAGGACTGGAGACACAAGCTGTTAATAAACTGCCCTCTATGAGATGGGACTTGAATTGAGAAAGACACCAGGTGCTCAGCTAAGCACTTTACCTATATATCTCATTCATTTTCCTTGATTGTGATAATATTATCTAACATGTAATATATCTCCTGAGCTTTCCTGTGGACTCCAGGCACAGTTTCTCAGAGGCTGCAGTTGAGGTGTGTCAGAGGCTCATCTGGGGAAGGATCTGCTTCCAAGGGCATATGGTTGTTGGTTGGATTCAGTTGCTTGCAGGAAAATGTGTTGAGGGCCTCAGCTCCCTGCAGGCTATCAGCTGGAAGCCTGCCTCAGTTTCTGGCCAGGCATCTTTTTAGGGAGGCTTATTAAATCAAAGCCAACAAGGTAGAGAGCCGATACAGAGAGTCTCCTAGCAAGACAGAAGTCACAATTTCGTGTAACATAATCATGGAAGTGACATCCCATCAGCTTGTACATATTCAACTGGGGAGGAGTAAATCATAGCTCCCACTCCCACTCAAGGGGAGGGCATTACTCGGGGGTATGAACACCAAGAGTTGGGGATTGTTGGTGGCCATATTTGGATCCATCCACTACGATGCCTCATGGTTCTCATCTATAAAATGGTATTATAGGGCCTACCTCATGGGTGGTTGTGTGGAGTAATTGAGATCATGCATATAAAGCACGTGGTATAATCCCTAGAACATATGTGTGCTCCATAGGTGGTTAGTATTCTAATTCTACGATCATATGATAATATGAAAGGATGTCCTTTTATAAATAGTTTTACCATGAACAGACAACTTCCTCTGGTGCATTTAAAATATAATGCAATTTGCAAACAAACAGGCACACTTAACAGGGCAGGACAGCACATTTGGCAAAAAAGGAGGCAAACCTATAACCATTTGGTGGCATCGCAAAGAAGAAAAAATGTCCTTGTTTGGCACTAAAATATAAAAAAATCAATGCCTCAGTATCTAATGGAAGCTATAATCACCCTTCTGCCAATGTATAAGCCATGGTTCTATCACATTAGTTTCCAAATCAGCAGCAGCGTCGAGATCATGTTGAAGTTCAAAAACTGTCTCATTGGCGTGCAAGTGCAAATATCTATCTTTAGTCACGGACAAGTAAAACATGTGTTCTACTTGCTGTTACAAATCAGCAGGCTTGTAAGAGCCCCTCTGATAGTGATTTTTATAAGTTAGCAGGTAGTAAAGGAAAGGCATTGGACCAGAAGTCACGAACCATGGGTTTGAATCCTGGTTCAGCCAACAATGACTCCTGTGTTTTTGGTCCAGTTACTTCCTTCTGGCCCTCAATAACCTCATCTGTAATATGAAAAGCTTATACTATTTTAGCTGTATGAGTCTTTTATATGGACAATTTCTTTGATTCTAAATTTAAAAGGCATGTTGGACTTGTAGGTCTGCTAGAAGTAATTGGAGTTGTGGCCTGCCTCTCTTCCTGAAAAGAAGTCAAGGCATGCTGCTCTTGATCCCTCTGTTTAATGTTCATTTGCTGATCTTAAATTTAAATGGATCATGCAAGAGCTTCCTGTGCCTAAATGCATTAGAGGGTGAGTTTTCCCAGGTATGAACAATTTCACACGTGTTAGTACCCATAGCTTCCACATGGCTTCTTGGTCACCCTTCCCCATTGTTCTAGGAAAAGGTGAGCATTCATAGAATACTGAAATGTTTTATAAAAAGGGAGACTGGTATGTCAAGGCTGCCTGGTGATAAACCTGCTTGTGCCATAATATTAAAAAGAGACTGCCATTAGGTTTCTCCAGAGAAAAAGAAGCAACATGAGATTTTTTCTTTGTACATATATCTGTGTAAATACTAAAAGATTTATTATAGGAGTTGGTTTATGCAAACATGGCAAATCCATATTCCATAGGGCAGGCTGCAAGTTGGAAACTGATGAAGGTGAAGTCGAATTCCCCAGGAGAAGCTGGCTGGCTGAATTAGGGAAGAAAATTCTTCTTTCTGACTTCTGAAATCCTCAGTTCTGGCTTTAAGAGCTCCAACTGATTGGATGAGGAGACTTTCTTCATTGCTGAAGGAAATTTCCTTTGTTGATTGTAGATGCAATCAGTCTTAAATGCAAATCAAAAAACAAAATATCCTGACTGTAACAATCAGGCAAGAGCCTGCTTGGCCAAACAACTAAACACCTAGCCATGTTGACACATGAAAATAACTCTCACAAGGACTTCCCAGGATCTCATGAGAGGGAAATTTGTTTATTTGTTCATTCGTTCAGACCAGGCATTTCGTGGGTAACTAATATGTGTCCAGCCCAGACCCGAGTACAGGGACTACAACTATGAAAAGAGGGTCCAGTCTTATGGAGCATAATGTTTAGCGAGAGTGATAGACAAAAAAAAGACGATTAAAATTCTTTGTGAACATTTGTTCCTTGATTGCACAGATACATATAATAAGATGACTGATAACCTTATTGCTTTAAAGTCATACCTTGTATGGAGTTTGCAGAGGATGATAAAGAGGAGGGCAAAGATGAGGACAGTGGTAAGAAAATAGACCCCGTTCTAAGTGTTTTACATGTATTAACTCATTTAATTTGCACAACTCACTGATGTAGGTACTATTTTCATTCCCATTTTTCAGATGAAGAAATTTGAAGCACAGAGAGGTCAAGTTACTTGCTCAGAGACACAGAGCCA
This sequence comes from Myrmecophaga tridactyla, assembly GCA_004026745.1. Lineage (NCBI taxonomy): Eukaryota > Metazoa > Chordata > Mammalia > Pilosa > Myrmecophagidae > Myrmecophaga > Myrmecophaga tridactyla. The sequence continues at coordinate 48,988 of PVIY010009741.1, read as the reverse complement.
GTAAGAAGCAGGGTCAGGAGCCTAACATGGGATGTCTGTTCTGGTCCACCCCTCCATACCTCAGGTAGTGCTTCATCCTGTGTGCATTTACAGCACGTTTACTGTGGGTTAGGGGCTGTGGGGGAGATAAATATGATGTGTCCTCTCCTGGAGGAGTTCACAACCCACAGTGCACCATCTGCCAGAAGAGTCATGTGCAGAAAGCTGGGTGGGGGGCATCACTGAGGGAGAGCCGAGGCTGTACATCCACACAGGAGGGTGTGTGCACGTTCATGCTTGTGCACGCACATGGACACCCCCCCCCCCGGGTGGCTGGATAGGGCTCCATAATGCCCAGAAACCCACCCCCAGCCCCAGTTTACTTTTGGCCAAAGCTGCAGCCATGACTATTGTAGACAAGCCGCAGGTATCCAAGAAACACCTTTATATATCTTTACTGTTGTTGCAGAATCAGGGTCATCCGTAATATTATTCGAGTAAAAATTTTTTTTTAAATCAGGCATAGGGCGATGCGATGGTGGCTCAGTGGCAGAATTCTTGCCTGCCATGCTGGAGACTCAGGTTCAATTCCCGGTGCCTGCCCACGTTAAAAAAAAATCAGGCATAAATTTATTTTTATTTTTATTTTTTATTATTATTATTATTTTGCATGGGCAGGCACCGGGAATTGAACCCTGGTCTCCAGTACAGCAGGTGAGAACTCTACCTGCTGAGCCACTGTGGCCCGCCCTATTTTTATTTTTAAACTTAGACTCATCCTACTATGGGCTTGAGGGGCAGTTATATTTGCTCCTGAGGCACATTAAAAATGCTTAATAATTGAAATAAAACCATCCATGTCCTCTATAAAATCATCAGTGGAGGACCTGCCTGCCGCACATTGGTCTACCATACAGAGCTCTGTTGTGTTACAAATGATGTAGCATCTCCTGGACCTTTTTCCCCCTAGGAAGAAGGGATTGGACCATCACGAAATGCAAAAAAGCAGAGAATCTCACATAGTGTTTTGCTTTATGATTTATGATTGAGAAAAGCTTCACAGGGGCGAATAAGACCAGCACAGGGGGGAGTCGAGCATCGGAGTGTCCAGCGCACAAGGCGTCTCTTGGCTCCTTAGGTGTGAGTGGCGAGCCTTACTTCCCTATGTAACCAAAAGCAGCCTCTCTGCAATCTGCCTCATACCCCAGCTCGAAGCTGCTGTTTCAGGCTTTGTCCTGCCCTTTTATGAGCAGGCATGAGACTCATACATCATTGTCAGAGAGTATTTGTTAAGCATCCACTGATGCTCTGAAAGGTATTCTTTGATGCCAGGCTACCAGATGTGCATTCAAGGTGAACAACAATGAAACAGATGTGTCAAAAGCTGTGATTACCTGAGTAACACTAGAGGAAGTGACAACCTCATGGGTGAAACTCTCTTCCGAAGGCTACGTTAAACATGAAGTGAGTTAAGCCATGCAGCCAGAAGTGTATAAATGATTATTCTTAAGAACTTAACTCTGCAACTGGCTGAAGCCACCCCAAGAATCCCATGCCTTCAGCCACATATTCCCTTCCCCTTCTACAGTATCTCCCTTCTCCATCTTCCACTTTGATTCCTTATCTACACACCCTGCCCCCTACCTTGGTTCCCAACTTTGGACTTACTATTGCTATAGCCCAGCCCCTGCTGCTGGAATTCCATCTCCATCCGAGCCTTTGGATACCCCAACCCAAGAGGCAAGGAGATCTGTGCTCTCCTTCAGGTGCATGTGGAATGTGTTCTTGGCATTTCATTTACAGCAATGAGAAATTTATGGCTGGAACCAAGTCCAACTCCTACCTATGGAAGACCCTATGTAATTTGGCCCCTGCCCACCCCTCCACCTTCCCCTCCACTCTCTCTCTTGCCCACCATGATCCAGACCCAGGTATTTCTATCACTCCAAGTTGCCAAGCTCATGCCCCCCTCAGGGCCTTGTAGCTGCGACCTCTGCTACCTCTCTCATCTTCACCATTATTCTGATATCAGCTCTGATGCTAGCCCTCAGAGAAACCTGCTCTGACCACTCTGTCCAACTTAAGTCCTTCTCATCCTCCTCTTACAAACCAATCACAGCCAATTTATTCTTTATGATATTTCTTTTCTTAAGGCATCTTCTTTATCGTCTGTATTTATTGTCTGTCTTGAACATTAAAATGTAGCTTGAGTGCAGAACTTTTTATGTGGTTCCATATGTATCCCTGGTATCTAGAATAGGACCAGGCCAAGATCAGATATATAGAGCTTTTTAAAATGAAAATGTGGATTAGTTAATGAGAAAGGAGAATAAATGTAAGTTGCAGTTTATAGAACAGGCTAGTCACAATGTAGGTTAAACGGACTTTGGTGGACTAGTTAGTGCATAAAATGGTCTAGCCTTGGAACCTGATGAGCTGAGTCAGAGAGGTTGACTTCAGGCTAGCACTGGGTTTGCTTAGTAAAAACAGGTTAGCCAGAGGCATGCCTGGCGTTTCTCAGCTTTTGGAAATCCCTAGTTGATTTAGGGATTTTGAGATTTTCATGTCCTTATGACAACCTCATGGGTGAACTCTTCCTAAGGTTAGGGTAAACATTAAGTGAGTTAAGTAATGTGGCCAGAAGTGTATCTTCCCAAGAAGTATACTTCTTGGGAGAAAGAATTTTTTCATTGCAGAAGTTATATTACAATGGAAACCATGTTCTGAACACACAGAATGGGCTCGGTATTTTCTAATTTAGTTAGGACATAGAATCTTAGTACATAGAATCTCTAGTTTTGAAGATATCTTAATGGTCCAATGGTAAACGTCAGCATCTAGGGCTTGAGCTTGCTCTCTAAAACACCCTCCCCACTATCACTCATCCAGATGTAGGGTGCTGGCTGCCTCCAAAGGAAGAGGACTGTATCACTGGTACAGAGTTAGTACCGTGTAAGTTGACTACTATTTTCCTTATTATATTGAAATCCATGTTTCTTGTAGCAGCATCTCTCTTTGAGAAAGTTTCCACCCTCTAAAGGGCATTTAGATGTGGATAGGGGTATGTTTGCTTCTCACCATGATGGAGGGAGGCACTCAAGGCATTTATTTGGTGGGCTGAAGAAAATGCTAGATGTCCTGCAGTCCCAGGAAAGAAATTTCCATTTCCTACACATCTTATAAACCACCTGTTTATATTCATGTAGGTAAACAAACTGCTTACAGCTAATTGGCCCTCAAATTTCGTAGGGTTTAATTTGCATGGGAGTTTTCAGGAATGCAACAACCCTGTAAATTGAGGGGGGAGCGTGCCTTGTTTAATTTGGAATTTTACCAAGAGCTGTTCCCCATTTTGAAAATAGTCACCTAATGTACACACCACTTAAGGATTGAATCACCAAAAAAAGAAAGAAACCTGCCTGAACTAGTATGCACATGTAGCTGTGGCAGTTAAGATGATTCTGCATTTACATACAAATTAACTAATTTAACTCTTATTCCAAAATGTTGAATATGAAAGACCATCGACAGTGTTCAACTGCTTATCCCGGGACTCTAACTGTAACCGTGGTGAGTACAAGCATTTGTAGTCATGCTTGAGAACTTATTTTTGAAATACACCTTATTTTGTCATGCATTCCTTTTACTTTATTTCCCCTTTACAGCTAAGTTCAGGTAATAAAGGGGAAAATTCAACATAGATCAAATTATAAGAACAGGACTTTAAGTCTGATAGAAATTAGCATTTCTTCCCTGCAGTAGAGGGGAGAAAGGAAAGGAGTATTCAAGATCACAGAAAATGCTCAAATGATTTGAGCTACCTGGATTTCCAGCTCTCAGCCAAGGGATCAGGTATTGGAGATGATGATGATCTTTTGTTGAGAACCTACTTGCTTAATGGTGGCAGGTGCAAAGTAAGTACAGTCTGGCCTTTCCCCAAGGAAGGGCTGGCTGCCTTCAAAGCTCTGTGGAAAGCTACTTGGACAAAGCTTAAGGCAGTTAATCCTGGTCAACTGCAGGGCTTGGACCCAGGTCTTGGTTGAGCCAGGGGAGCGGCTGGGGTGTAGCCAAGTGTGAAGCACCTGGATGCCTTGAACACTGATATGGCTGAGTAGGCTGGAGCCAGTGGTCCTCTCCTCCATTGTGCTGTGTGGACCAGAGGAGTGGCAGGGACTTCCACAATCATGAGACGCTCCAGAGCCCACAGGTCAGGGTCGGTCTCCCAGAGTCTGATGTCTGGCCTTGCTGCATCTCTTGGTGCTGCCCTAGAATTCAACAGGTAATAGGGGTCCCTACACATCTTCCACTGCTCTAGACTCTGAGTTTTCTCAGAAGAAAGGAACTCAAGCAGGACTAGAGTGGGGACTGCTTGGCTGTTGGTGGTTCTTATCCTCAGGTGAAGTAACAGAAGCTCAGAGATGTTCTAGAGCTCACCCAATGTTTCGGGACTTCTGGGGGAGGGAGTCAGGATTTAAACCAAGATTTCTGGCTCTATTGCCCATGTTCGAATCTAAACTACTCTACTCCACAGCCCTGTAGAGATTAAAGGGTGACAATTTTGTCATATTGTTTAAGCTTTGCAACCTTCCCTTTTTGGGGGGTCTCTTTTTGCTTCATCTGTCCATATCTTCATGAAATTTGGACTAACGATAATAAAACCCTGGAGATGAAAGGGACTCATTTACTTAAGGTCAACAAGGAAGGGATGTGGTAAAGCCAACATGCCCTCTCTTAGGTGGACTGGTGGGATGTAGGACAGTGCGAGTGGCACTTAGTCCTGTGAGGACTGGGAAACAAGTGACCCCTCTGGGTCTTTTGGCAAGGGAGGGAAAGGAACAGGAGGAACCCAAGGGTGCTAGTGGATCCATCCCTTCCCATCCATGTCCCCATCTTTGCCCTCCTGGCTGCTCTCTTGTGACAGGGTCAAGCTTTCCTTCTAGGCTTTCTGCTCTTCCCACCTCCAATCATGCAGGTAGCAGCCAGAGAGAATCTTTCTGGAAAGTCTGATCAGAGCAATCATTCTCCTCCAAAGGCTTCCCCTTGTCTTTCCTTTTGCTTTTAAAAGGGGAGTTTAATAAGTTACTTGTTTACAGTTCTAAGGCTGAGAAAATGTCCCAATTAAAACAAGTCTATAGAAATGTCCAATCAAGGCATTCAGGGAATGATACCTTGGTTGAAAAAGGCCAATGAAGCTCAGGGTTTCTCTCTCAAGTGAGAAGGCTCATGGTGAACAAGGTCAGGGTTTCTCATTCATCTGGAAAGGCACGTGGTGAACATGGCTTCATCTGCTGGCTTTCTCTCCTGGCTTCCTGTTTCATGAAGCTGCCCAAGGGGCATTTTCCTTCTTCATCTTCAAAGGTCGCTGGCTGGTGGACTCTCTGCTGCTTGTGGCTACATCATTCTGCTCTCTCTGAATCTCCTTTCTCAAAAATGTTTCTTCTTTTTATAGGATTCCAGTAAAGTAATCAAGACCCACCTGGAATGGGTGGAGACATGTCTCAACCTAATCCAGTTTAACAACCACTCTTGATTGAGTCACATCTCCAGGGAGATAATCTCATTACAGTTTCAGACATACAGTACTGAATAGGGATTGGAAGAAATGGCTGCCTTTACAAAATGGGATTGGGATTAAAACATGGGTTTTCTAGGGTACATGCATCCTTTCAAACCAGCACATTCTACCCTCTGGATCCTTAAAAAAACATGTTTTTCCCATATACAAAATACATTAATTCCATCACAATATCAGAAATCCTTAAATCATTTCAGTCACATTTCAAATGAAATACAAAGTTAAAAACAGTACAAATTCCTTTCAAAGTTAGTTATAGGCATGGTCTGTTCTAAGGCAAAATTATCCTCTGGATCTGGACCTGTGAAACTCAGAACAAATTATTTGCTACCAATATACAAGGGAGGAACAGTCATAGGATACATATACCCATTTTCTTAGGGAGGAAGAAACATAGGGATCACCAGACCCAAACTGTTTCAAAAACCCACAGGGCAAAGTCCATTTCAAAGTTTGAAGTCATTTATCTTTGGGGCTTTAGAAAGTGGCAGTCCCACTCTTTTCAAGGGCCTATGCAGAGGCCTGCCTCTCTTGGAATGCAACCTTGAGGGACATTAGGGAGACCACCTTTTGTCTCAGCTCCACTCTCTCCAAAGATCAGGGCTGTACCCGGGCTCTCTGCCATTTCTGGGGCATAGGCTCTCCCCAACTCCCGAGGAATATGCTTCACCCCCTCCAAGGCCTGAGGTGGCATGACTCTTCCACTGCAATAAGGTGGAAGGCCCACCCTCTGCCTGTGGGGCAAACTTACCATCTCCATGGGCTTGGGTAGGTCCACTCTCTTGGCCCAAGGCTTCTTGATTTCAGACCCCAGCCTCCATGGTTTTCTCCTGAAGTTATTTTTCTCCAGTGTGTCCCTTCTCTGTCACTCTCAGTCCCAGTTGGCAGTGGGTGTCTTTATACAGATCCCACAACACTCTTGTTAGCTTTTTATGCAGCAGCCTCGGATTGTGCCATCAGACATAAGGAGTTTTCACAAATCCTTCCTGGGTAACTCCATGTCCAATCCTGACTTTCTATGAAATGGCTGACTGGTTCCATATTTGACCAAATCCTCATGTGGGGCACCGTTCTCTGGGGTCTCCCTTCCTGGAAGCCCAGAATTCTCCAGAACATCAATTTCTGGTTTCAGAACCAGAAAAGTTCATAACCCAAAAGTTCAGTTCTCAGGTTATCTCTTTCCTGTTGCATTTCACTATAAGATGTGAGGAGAAACAAGGTTGACTTCCTTCATTCAATTTGGAGATCTCTTTTGCTAAATATCCAAGGTCATGGCTTTTAAAATCTGCCTTCCAGCCAAAGCCACTAGTCAATTTTGCCAGATTATCTGCTATTTTAAAACAAGGATCGCCTTCCATCCAGTTTGCAACAGCATGTGCCTCATTTCTGTCTAAAGCCTGGTCAGAGGTATGTTTAGAGTCCACATTTCTACCAACAGTCTCTTTAAAGCATTCTAGGCCTTCTTTATCAGGCTCCTTGCAACTCATCCAAAATTTCCCCTTATCCATTTAAAAAGCCATTCCAACATGTTTGGTATTTGCAAACTGCAGCAGTACCCCACTTCTCTGGTACCAAAATCTTCTCTAATTAGCCAGCTGCTGGAATGCAATATACCAGAAACAGAATGGCTTTTAAAAGGGGGAATTTAATAAGTTGCTAGTTCACAGTTCTAAGGCTGAGAAAATGTCCCAAGTCTACAGAAAAACAAGTCTATAGAAATGTCCAATCTAAGGTATCCAGGGAAAGATACCTTGATTTAAGAAGGCTGATGAAGTTCAGGGTTTCTCTCTCATCTGGAAGGGCATGTGGTGAACAGGGTGTCATCTGCTAGCTTTGTCTCCTGGCTTCCAGTTTCATGAAGCTCCCAGGAGGCATTTTCCTTCTTCATCTCCAAAGGTCGCTGGCCAGTGGACTCTGCTTCTTGTGGCTACGTCGTTCTGCTCTCTCAGAATCTCCTCCCCTTGTCCTTTGAATAAAGTTGTCTCTTTTCTTGCCTTGGAAAGTTTCATACCCCAGCCCATCTCCCTCCTCTGCCCCTTGCTCACCTTACTTTAGCTACACTAGCCTGTCTTCTGTTCCTTGAAATCACTGCAGTCATCTTCAGATGAGGCCCTGGAGCAAGAAAACCTTGCTCCCAGGTTTTCTTAAGACTGTGGGTTCTCATCATCCAGAGTCCACCTCAGATGACACATTTCAGAGGGGCCTTGTCTGAGTATCGTACAGGAGAAGCACCCCATCCTCATCCTCGACCTCTGGTGCGCCTGACCCTGTTTTTACTATCTAAAATAATCGTATTGTTTACATGTTTGCATTTTATCTGATATGTTCTGTCTCCTCCACTAAAATGTCAGCTCTATTAGAGCTCAGACCTCATCTTATATAGGGCTACGTCCTCAGAGCTTAGCTCAGATACTTGGCATGTGGTCAGCATAAAGCAAATAGCTGTTGAACATTAACATAATAAAATGCTTATGGGTTTCCAGATCTAAACACACTAGAAGAATTAAAAAGGCTTCTGGAAGATGGTGGCTGTGGAATCCCCTCTGAACCATGCAATGGATTGCAGAGGTCCCCTTGCCCAGCCCCTGGCTTTCCCAGCACCAGAACCACCCAATCTTGAGAGTAGAGAGAAGGCTTCCTTTATTTTCAATTTTTAGAGCCAAGCATCAAATTTGAAAACCTAATTTGAAATTTGAACTGAGGATGTATGCAGACAAGGAATTTTCAATACTTTCCACGGATGTTTGATGATAATCAATGCCTGGGTTTGTGCAACCACCTGACCTCAACCCCCAGAATTGGAGGGAAGGGCAGAGCTTTCAGAGGTCCTTCATGTTCCTTCCAAGGGCATTTACACCACGGGGGAGCCTCCAGGCAGCCAGACCAGGTCCCAGCCTCTAAATAAAAAGTGATGGCTTGGAGAAAAGACTGAGAGGGGAAGAAAGTGGAGCCACATTGAAAATAATGAGCTTCTATGCCAGCTAATAAGATAATATTGCCTAAACGATGCAGGCCTAATCTGATTTCCACTAGAGCAAAGGCCCAAATGTGTTCTCTGGTTGAAAGGAAATATAGCTTCCATGACACTAATATCCGAGCAATTTACCAAGTGATAAAACTAAAGTAATTTATTATAATTTTACTATGAGATCTCTTTTCTTGGCTTTGGAAGGTTTTTATTGCCTCAAATCTAGCAATTTCACTCTTGCTAATATTGATTTTACTATAATCTCTTTCCCTTTTTTACACTTCTCAAGTTATTTCTTGATTTGGACAAAATTCACATTTTAAGGTGGCTGAAGATGTAAGAAACCAACCTTTGAGAAAATGCATTATGATAATTCTGTTTTCTCACTGGCTGCCAATATTGTGTATGTGCCATCGGGAAAAATTTGTTTTTAAGTTGCTAGACTTTTCTACCCCTTTTGTCTTCTTTTGGTTTAACGGGGGAGCAGAAGAAGACAGGAATGCTTCCACAAGGGTTGTGCCTGTTTGGAAGGGCTTTGTAAAGCTTCCTGGTGGGCTGGCCACCCTTTCCTCAGTGGACCTGGGCTGTTGCTAGGAAATCCCTTTAGCAGTTGCCTATTGCCCTAAATTATTTTTGAAGGCCAAGTACATTACATTATGGTTTTATGTAATCCTGGGAGTAGGTGGTTGTTAGGGATTGAATTGTGTCCCCCAAGAGATAATGTTGAATTCCTAACCCTCAGTGCCTGTGAACGTGACCTTATTTGGAAATAGCTTCTTCGTAGATACAATTAGTTTATCGTAAGAAGGGGAGAAGAGACACATGGGGAGAAGGCCACATGATGACAGAGGCAAAGATTGAAGTGAGGCATCGACAAGCCAAGGAGTGCCAAGTGTTTTCCACCAACACCAGAAGCTGGAAGAGGCAAAGAAGGATCCTCCCCTGGAGCCTTTGGCCATGGCCCTGCCAACACCTTGATTTTGAACTTCTACCTTCCAGAACTGAGACTACACGTACCTGCTGTTTCTAGCCACCTGTTTAATTGTAGTAATTCAGTAGTACTAATTCAGTGATGTTCTCCCCTTGTTACAGATGAGGAAAACTAGGCACAGAGAGTTGAAAATTTCTAGTTTATCCAAGCTCCAGCAACTGCCTAGTGGTGCAATGAGGATTCAAACCCGCCTGTCCACTCCCAACACCGGATATCTTTCAGCCACACTAGGGGATCGGGGGCCTCCCTATAGGACACTCCCACTTGACCTTACAGGCCTAGAGTGGACAGGGCATATGTACCCAAACCTGCAGGTTCCTTGTCTCTTTAAGAATATGGCCATTCTAAGAGTTGTTGCTAGGCTAGCTGTGTTTCCAGGGAAGCTGATTAGAACGCATCTAGATTCTGCTCATCTCTGTTTGGGGTGTTCATTGTTCTTCTCTTCCAATGCAGGAAGCATTGCCAAAGACTGGAGTTATAAAAAGGACAGTTGGGGGCTCCAAGATGAACTGTGGCTGTATTTATTAAAGATTTTGCACATATTCTGTTTTGTGCTAGGAAAACTTGCAAGAGAGTCTCCCAGTGTGCGTGATATAATATTTGTTTGCCCATGTATGGGACTCTAGGTCTTATAAAGCAGTTTTATAAGCATGACCAGATTTAAGCCACTCAAGTTTAAATATTACACCCATTTCACAGATGAAGTACCTGGGAAACTGGCAACTTAAGTGATGTGGCCAGGATTCCATACTAGAGATCAGAGCTGTGGGTATAACTCAGGCCCCTGACTCCCGAGGGCTGGTGGTTGGGGCATGTTTAGGAAGAAGTTGCCCACAATGTACTGTGAGAGCCCCATGAATTGTCAGAAATCTCAGAAAGTCTCAATTGGGATGTGTTTTCCTAATTTCCTTTTAGAGGCTTCCATCAGCTGTTCCCCAAATTGATTTTATTTTGCTTTTGCTTTCACTGGCCATTTGACCTTGCATTAATGACATCTACCTTAGCCATTCAGAGCTGGTATGTCGCTGCCTGGGGCAGTTTTACAAAACTCACAAAAACCTGAGATTTCCATCAAGATTCAAAAATCATCTTGGGATTTGATTCCCAAGGATTCTTCCTGGGAAACTGAGATTTGCCCTTGTGCTGTTCTTAATGCATTAAAAATAAGTGCAATAATTTGTGTGTGTGTGTATCAGTGTTTTTGGAATTTTATTTTCTGGGTTAATTTTGGAGTTGTGAACATGTGTAAAAATACTTTTGCTGCCTCGGCAGATTTTTGGAACTAGCTTGGTCTTGATAAAGCTTCTCCTTTCTTATAGTGTCTTTAAAAAATGTTGTCTGAGATGAGTTGGCAACAATTATGATATATTTCCTCTCAGTAGTCTGGCCAAAGGCAAGTAGAACACATGTCTTCTCGTTCTGGGTAGTAGATAGTATTTTGCAAAAATAGAATCACGTCTCTTCTTTCTCTTACTGATTTTCTCCCCTCCCTTCCCCTCCGCTCCCCTCCCCTCCGCACCCCTCCCCTCTCCCACAGCCATACCTGTTTCTTTCTTTATCAAACCTGGGCAGAGTTTCCGTACTTTTTGAAACACATTTTCTTAGCAGGATCTGTTTGCTTTTCCATTTCCTCTTCCACCAGGCATTTAGACCATATATATTTTCTTACCTGTTGTTTGATTCTGGCTGATTAGCAAAAACTCCTAAAAAACAAACACCAATAAAAAGTCTTCAAACAAAACCAAATGAGCTTGCTTAATTGCTTGTCTGTGTTGACATTCCTATTTGCAAGATTTTTTTTTTTAACAGCAAAACGGGGTGTGTTTAGAATATACACGTAACTGGGCAGGGGCTCATTTCATTATGCAGATGAATACTTCATAGAAAGTTTTTACCCAAGGATTAGTGAGAAGATTCATTTAACCAGATAACAACCCCCCCCCCTTTTTTTTGTATGCTGTATAGCGGGGTCATATTTCATTGTTTTTCCATGTGAGTGTTCTGTTATTGCAGCACCATTTGTTGAATTTTTTATTTGTTTGTGTTTGGGGAAGTGCATGGACAGGGAATTGAATCCGGGTCTCCCGCATGGCAGGCAAGAATTCTACCACTGAATTACCCTTGCACCCCTGATAAACCCATTTTTGAACAATTTATCTGAGTTATTCTCAGAGGAACAAAATTTCACCCACAGAGGAGAATGAGGCAAGAAGTCTCTTTGCCCTCTCCATTTCTCAGCACACTCACACAGGTGCACACAACCTTCCATTCCAAGACAAATGTCTTTAACAGAGGCCTGTAAAATTCTTAACCTACAGTAGGGGTGAGTAGATTCCCTCCATTAATGACTCAGAATAAAATAAATACTTTTTTATAATGTGAGTTGGCTAATCTCCTGGTCTTTATTCTTAGTTCTTCAGGAAGATATCTGCAGTGTGATGGGTGTTTTTGATAACACAGTGCTTATCACGTCATGATCTGATCATGATATTATGATGTTTGCTTATTGACAAGCAAAATAAAGACAGATACAGGAAGAGAGACAGAGAGAGGGACTGAAACTAACCCATAGTTTATTAATCTCCACATATGAATCTGATCTTCTTAGCCCTTCTGGGAGATGCTATAGAACTAATAATGACCACTATAATTTCATAGTAGTGATAGTTTGCACAGAGTGGCATTTTAACTTTCAAAAGCTCTTTCTCATGTATAGGATAATCAATCAGTACTGACTAAACAAGAGTTAAGAGAAACTTAAGTCTTGCAAACTTACTGGTTGGAAAGGACGTGTTTTATGTAACATAATTTTAAATCTGTATTGGAGACTTGAAAAGTATTCATGCCCAAAATACTTTATGAACTACCAAGTTTCCAGCGCATTTGTGCAATTGGAACCACTTCTCCTGATCATGGCTGCCTGCTGTTTTAATAATATTAGATAGCGTGACTCTGTGTGTCTGCTTTGCCCCAAAGGGCAAAATATTTCAGCAAAAGAAAATCCAAGTGTATAGTTGGTTAGAGTAAACTATTCTGATCTAATGAAACCAGGTGCTTGTGTTATAGATTGGCTACATGGCAAAGTTGAGGAAACATCTTGAATCAATTGCACTTGGTGGCCTGGTATGTGAGGTTATACCAGTTGCCCCAAACTGTTAACTCACAGTGTGAGGACTGGTTGGAGATGTGTGCTGTGGCTGTATTGCCCCAGCAGATTTGGATGTAATTCAGAGATTTGATTGGCTGGCCTGCGGCCATTGGTGAGAGATGGACTCAACTTCGCATTATTTTGGAGTCCTCCAGAAGCACCCCAGTTAATTGGAGTGTGTTACCTAATCTCTATTAACTGCAAGCCCAATTCAAATTGGTTTAAGCAGAGAAAGAGAAGTTATTAACTCTTGTAAATACAAGTCCCTGGAGAGATGGAGCAGGCTTCAGGCATGGCTGTGTTCAGGGGCTCAACAATATCATTAGGAGTTGGGTTCTCTGTAGCTCTCAGCTCTGTATTCTTCCATGCTGACTTTACCTTCAGGTAGACTCTCTCATGGGGAAGGGCCAGGCAACTCCAGACTTAGGGCATCCTCAAAGATAGCAATCTCAGCAGAGAGAGGGCTTCCAACAAAATCAAGATTTAAGTTTCACAGTCGTGACTTGCGGTATGAATCCATCCCTGAACAGCAATGAGCCTAGGGAAACAGAATACACTGCTTGGACAGGCTTGGGTAAGTGCTCACTTCTGAGATCAGGGTGAAAGTCAGTTTCACTTGAGCCAACTGACTGCAAGCTGGGCATCCCTCAAGAGAAATTGATGGAGTTATCAGAGGGAGTAGGAAGGGTTTCTGAGCTTGAAAACAATAGATGACTCTTCAGTAGGTTGCTGGACTTTGCATGCGAGTGATTCTGAAGTGTTTCACACTCCCCACAACTGTGTTCCCTTCTCTTTTCCAGTCTTTGCTGTATCTATCATGCTAAAAAATTTACTGAACATTTGCCATATATATGGGTACCATGGTAAGTTCAAAGGTAAATGAGGCGCAGGCCTTGCCCACTTGAGCCCACATTGTATTGAAGGAGAAACACACACACACACTCACACCTTGAGATTAGTTAGGTATTAAGACCTATTGGAAACACAAATGAGAAAACCACCATTCTTCTTGGCAGCATAAGGGGAAGCTTCTTGGAGATAAGATGCTTGAACCAGGTCTTGAAGATTGAGTACAGCACATTTGGGGTGGGTTGTGGTGTGTGTGGCCATTCTTCTCCTGGCCATTGTTCTTTCATTAATATATCCTCCAAGCTTTGATACACCCAGCTCAACCAAAATTCCCTTTCTTCCTCCATGATCACCACGCTTCATCCTGCAGGACCTCCATTGGCCATCTGGTAATACCAAGAACACATCCATCGAACAACATTTGAGAACTCTCCTTTAGATCTCATCACCTGGATAGACCACTGAGCAGTTGAGAATGGTCTTTATTCTGGTTAGCACAAGGTACCTCATTGCCTTACTCCTAATTAGCAGGTATTTTCTAGAGTTTTCTTGCACAGCTCTTCCCTTCTGCCATGAGATCTTTAGTGTAGTTTATTCTAACAGGGTGAGTTAAGGGCAAAGAGTGATGTCTCCCAAAGCTATTGCCACTCATCTCTCACTGCATGGGATACTCACAAGCTTGGGCTGGAGCTTCCACCTCCTCCTTGAAAGTCTTGGGCCAGAAAGTCAATCTATTCCTCCCCACTCCATTTCATTTCACCTCTAGACCCATAGGACAGAGCCCATGTCCACCCTTGGACAGGATCAAAGGTATCATTTCTCCATAACATAGTGGAAGAATCCAGCCTGTGACATAATTCTTGCTGTAAAATTTAATGTGTCAAGGTGACCACCAAGCTATTTTGTGTAATTAAAGTAAGAAATTGAGTCTGCATGTGCAATGCTGGATATAAACAATTAAGGTCCAGTTTATTTCTCCAGACAATTGAGAAAGACCAGCTCAGTCACTTTGGGGTGCCTATCCTCTCCTTAAATTTTATTTCTAACTAAATCAACAGGAACATTTGAAATCAGATTTCCACCAGAACTTTTCCTTTGTGAGTCTACATGATTTTGCAATATCTGAACAGGAAGTAAAAAATCATAGTTCATCATATTTATAAGAATGATTGCATATTTATAAGAACGATTGGCAGCATTTGTCACTTTTCCATTAGGTGCCCAAGACCCTATATGTAGAACCTGAGGGTCAGATATATAGGTTTCTTTTCATATTTTTAAAATATGAAATATAAAAATGAATCCTCTTGTGGCTCCAGCTTTAGGATAAGGACGTAAATTTTACCAATCCTTCTAATTAAGCAATGTGGTAACTTTGCCATTTTAACTCAGTTATAAGCCAGATTCCTCACCATATTTATGTTTTTTCCCTATGTGTCCTTCTGTTATATTAGCCTTTTGGGCCAGAAAATTCTTGGTGGAGGGAAGAGGTGTCCTGTGCAAATTGTAGGATATTTAGAAGCCTCTGTGGCTTTACCCAATAGTTATCAGTAGCAACCTCCCCCTTCACCCCATCCCACCTCCCACATACAACTGTGACAAGCAAAATGTCTCTAAACATTGCCAAATGTCCTCTAGGGGAAAATCATTCTTGGTTGAGGATCATGATTCTAGAGCCTTGCTACCTGAATTGTGGACCTTGGATTAGCAGCATCTGCAGCACCCAGGAACTGGCTAGAATGGCAGAATCTGGGGCTCCTATCTCAGACCTATGAGGACAGCACCTGCATTTATCCCAATCCCTAGGGGATGATATGCACAATAAAGTTTGAGAAGCCCTGGCCTAGAATAGCTCAATGCTACTAAGCAGTGGTTCCAAAACTTCAGTGTGTATGAAAACCACCTTGAGAATTAATGAAGAACTGAATGCCCAGGTTCATTGAAGGAGGAGAGGACCTAGGTCTTTGTATTTTTTCAAAGTTCTCCAAGTGATTCTGATACCAAAGTTTGAGAATCACTGCCTTCAAACCACAAGATCAGAAATATCTCACCTTCTGTACTGAGGTCAAGTCCCAAACATTGTTTAAATTCCTGAAGGAAAATTTTAGATTCAGAAATCCTGTTGGAGGACCTAAGCAAGGAGTCATGGTGGTCAGCATTTTATGGCATCTCAAGCATTGGAAAAGATAGACTTTCCAAATTCCCTGGGGAAAGTATGTTTATTCCAAGGGATGCATTCCAAATAGAAATTCTGAAAGCATTTGCAATTATGAGATGCAAACTGGAAATGGTTTCCTCTGGGGTCGATATTCTCTGAGAGGAAATGGATTGTGAATAAGCGTGCTTTTTTTGTAAGGACTCCTTAGGTGCAATGCATTGGGTCTGTACTGTGTTGTATAAGCATTGATGTTAGCTGGGCTTCCTGTGCCATATCTGGTAAATAGAGAGAGAATGACAATTGATTTCATATTTTATTTAGTGGTGGTGTGGGTAGGTGGGGACAGAATAGCGATTAGGATCCTCAGGTGCTGTGTGTGTGTTTGTGTGTGTGTGTGCTTGCATACTCTTTCTAGCCTATTCTTTGTACATGACAAAAATACACTTTTTCTCCAGTTCATTAAATTCGGTCATGGTGTTTATGTCTAATCTGAGTGGTTTAAAATCTTTTTCGATAACTTCACCTTTGCAAATCCACTGTAAGCTTTGTATAAATGTTAGCCTGAAGGCTGCAATTATAAGAGAATTGCAAGGACAGAAAGAATGATAGCAATCTTGATTATTAAGAAGCCTTTGACCTATTCAGAGTACAGTTCTCAAAAAGAACAGAGTGCAAAATAGCCTTCATTTATTTAAAGCAGAAAAGTATATAACTGGATTTTTGTTTGTTATACTGTATGATATTTCTATATTATTATCATCACATTTCTATATTATTATGTTTGTATATGAAGGTCAACAACCTTGAGTATTTCCTGTTGATAACCTGAGGACAGGACTACTCTCTTCACATCTTCCCAAGACAGTACCATTTCCAGTCAAGTGCTTGACTTCCAAATGGCTTAAGCAGTCAATTACCATGTAAGATAACATTTTTCCTCAGATTTTCGTAAAAGAGAGTTGGGGTAGTTTGCTGGACAGACACTGATTGGGGAAGTAGTTTTGGAGTATCTTGGTATCTTTGGAGCAGGTCCCTTCACCTCACCAGGTTTCCATCTCTTCTCCTGTCAAATGGGAAGAGTTCCCCGCCCCCCCCCCCGCAGGATTTTTTAGAGGAATAACAACAGCAACTGCAAGAACAACCACACTTACTAAGCACCTATTAGGTCTGCATACTCTACAAGGTTTTTTATATTTGAGTCTTGGGATCTCCATGAGGAGGTTTTATTATTGATGTCCGAATCTTACAGATGAAGAAACAAGCCTCTCAAAGCCCAGGGGACAGGCTAGGAAGAAGGCAGCGCTGAAACCAGCAAGTTCTGAGTTTGTGATCTTAACCTGGACTCTGTGCTGTCTCCCTTGGATGGGCCCTGATTGGACAGTGACCAGCATATGAGTTTCTTAAGCAAGGATAAAGGAGAAGATTGAAAATTAAGAAAAGATACCAAGAAAGCAGTTTTCTTAATAAATAATAGGGTGCAAATTTGGGTGGTAGGAAGCCAAACACATAGATCATGGGATGAAAGATGGATGAGTGAGGATGAAGGTCTGTGTTAAGATTGGGATTTGGAGCTGATTCAGTGTACACACTAACTCTCATGACCTCTCCTGTTAAGATTTTCCTTTGAGGGGCTTTGACCAGAGCCTGAAAGATCATGATAGAATATGAAGGACAATGCCTGGGCTTCTCAGATCACTGTGGTTTTTGGATTGTCATAATAACTGAGGGATATTGGCATCTAATGGGTGGCCCAGGGATTCCAAACTTCCAGCAAAGCGCGAGGAAATCCCACACAATAAAGAGTGGTCCCATCCTAAATGCCAGGAGCACCCAACTGATAAACATGGCAGGAAATTTTGCTTTGGCTTGTCTCGCTAGAGATGTGGACCAGGTGCTGAAGAGAAAGTGTGGTATGGCTGAAGCAGGAAATATAAATGGGGCTGACAAGAGACACCTTTAAGGCCCATGACCCAGGAAAAGCTTGATAGAGTAAGATATTCATTGCAGCCTTGTTTATCAACAGAGACAAACTGGAGGCAGCTCAAATGACCAACAATATGGACATAACTATGATTAATCATCTCAATGAGAGTTTACCTGGCCATTTCAGGTGTTGGTCATGAGAAAATGTTGCTAATATGGAATTTTTCAAATATCAAAACCCTTTAAAAGATCAGATGCATTCATGCACAAAGACATGAGAAAGCAAAAAGATAAAATAATGAATTCCTTGGGGGACAGGTCAGACTATTGTTGGTCTATTTCTTTTAAAAATAATCTGGTTGGTATCATGTCTCAAGGGTTATGTTCAGTCTCTCGTCTCGCAACAACAGTCACCTGGCAAGTGACAAGGAGAGGGTGTCTTTAACCATTTGTCAGGGTCCATAGAATTGGGGAGTGAACATTTGGAGTGTGAGTGCAGTGCAAAGCAAGTTTGACACCAGTGCATGGGGTGTGTGATGGGTTAAATTGGGTCCCCCCAAAGGCATGTTCAAGTTCTAACCCCTATTCCTGTGGGTGTGCCCTTATTTAGGAATAGGGTCATTGAAGATGTGATTAGTTCAGATGAGTCCAAACTGGCTTAGAGTGGTCCCAACTGAATCCAGTATGATTGGTGTCCTTATAAAGAGTGAGAAGAAGCTTTGTGATGACTGCAGGCAGAGGTTGAGGCCCAAGGATTTCCGACAAAACATCAGAAGCTAGGCAGGGGCAAAGAAGGATTCTCCCTTACAGATTTAGGATTTCTAGCCTTCAGAATGGTAAGACTAAATACCTACTGTTTTAAGCCCACTGTTGGCCATACTTTGTGCTGACAGCCCAGGCCACTAAGTCGTGTGGGAGAGCATGGCAGCCAAAGGATGGGCCCAACCCTGGAGAAGGGGCTGCACATTTGTTTGAGGAAGCTGAACCATGGAAAGGAGCAGATCTTGACCCCACCTGCACCTTAGAATAAACTAGGGCACTGATGCCTGAGTCCTACCCCTGACCCTTCTTTCTCTTTATCCCCAAATTGTTTTGCACAATTATAACTGCAAAACTCTAATTGGGGGAGGCAAAGCAAAGGTGTTTATATGGGGGAAAAGGACATAAAAGAAGTGTCCTAGAGTAAGAATATTCGTGTTATGGAACCTTCTCTGTGTCCCAGGCTGAGTTCTTTATATCTACCATTTCATT
The DNA here is from genome assembly GCA_004026745.1 of Myrmecophaga tridactyla. Classification (NCBI taxonomy): domain Eukaryota; kingdom Metazoa; phylum Chordata; class Mammalia; order Pilosa; family Myrmecophagidae; genus Myrmecophaga; species Myrmecophaga tridactyla. The sequence goes on along the minus strand of PVIY010009741.1, from coordinate 30,146 downwards.
TAATCCTCCCCCAAAATAGGGCAGTGAACCTTTTAGTTCACTGATGATTCCCAAGTGCTTGGAACAGTGAGTGGCACAAAATAAGTGTGCAATGAATATCAGCTGAAAGAATGAACTATTATCCCCATTTATAGATGAAAAAATTGAGGCACCAAGAGGTTAATAATTTGTCTAAAGTCATAGAGTATCATAAGTCCCTATAATCTGGGCTCGAGATCCCACACTCAGAATCATGCATTAATAGCCAACCTGTTTCACTACATTAATAAATGATGGTCCAGCTGCTGCTTTCTGTGGATTCATCTCTGCTACCTGAGGTAGGGGCAAATTTCAGTTATAAAGGGAAGACTTGATTTTAAAAAGTATATATTTGTTCAGTGCCTGCCATTCACCACACCCTAGGGGATTAGTTTTGCAAGCAGTGTTTCTTAAACTTTAATGTGCTTATGAATGTAAAATGGGCATGGGAGTATGCAGATGGAGAGAGTAAGGGAAGGATGTCCCAGGAAAAAGTAAGAGGATGTGCAAAGAAAGGGAGGTGAAAGCATAAATGGGGAAACTGGAGAACTGAAAATGGGCGTGGCATCCTATAGCAATCCTGTTTCTCCCAGGGCAAATGCCTGATCTAAAGGACAGTGCTTTGGATTTCAAACTCTGCCTTCTCTTGCTGCAGGCTGGATCCCAGGTCACCTGCAGATAAACCGCATCCTCTGAATCCCGTCCTCAAAGCGCTGTTTGGTTCTAGCTGATCTTTCCCATTTTCCATTTGATGTTTGGAATCCTCTGCCCACTGCTCCTCAGCCCCATGCGATATGCTGGCTTCCCTGGAAGTCTAATGAGGCAGTTGCCATGGTAACCAGTGACATCCCTGTAGCTGATGCTAATGCTGAAGCTCCCCAAACCCCGTGTCTGTTTCTCTCTGCTTGGTAAATTAATAACATTTAAATTAAACATATTAATTTATTTCATGTCAATTAATTTGTATGTTAAGCTGCATGCCGGCTTCAGCCTCCCCTCCCCCCCAACACCCATTAATTAACTCCAGCCAAATTGGGAGCACATCATAGAAGGCTGCAATAGCTTCAAGCAAACTGCAATTACAATACTCTGCTCCTACGTGGAAAGTAATCAATGTCAAAATAATTGCTTTTCACAGGTCTACAGTCAGCTGTCTTGTCAGATAGTTAACTTATAATTATAACCATTTGGATTTTAAAAAATAAAAAAAAAATGGAGCCAAAATATTGGAGGGACAAGGACTGGATGCTAATATTTTAATCTCTCCTTTTTTCAATCCTTTTTTTTTTTTTTTTTGGTTCAACAACCAACAAACTCCTTCTCAGATTGGCAATGACTCACCCTGCAACTTCACAGGGCTAGTTTCAGGAATTTAGGGTCCCAAGGGGGTTACTGATGGAGGAGAGTCACCCCACCAATGGCTTCATCTGGCCCCAAATGAGCCAGCTCTTGCCTCTCTTTGTTATCCATCTTTGTAGAGTTGGTGGGAAAGTTGGTCCCCTCAAATGAGATTATGTTTCTAGAATCTGCTGATTGCATGAGGGGCATGGATGCTGCCAAGTTCAGTGGAAGCTTTGCTGATTTCACTGGAGCAGTTTCTCTCTCCCCCGAGTCTCTCTGCAAAGCTTTTAGCACTTTCTGGCCTCTTCCTCCAAGCTTTGGAGGAAGCACAACTCTGATTTGTGGTAAAACCCGTGTCTGGGAAACTGCATGTAGGGGAATGCCACTGACATTCCAAATGGACTTCTTTCTTCATTCTGGCAGGAAGTGAAGTTGATGGAAGGCTGATGGGTGCACACAGACTCCCACGAGTGACCCAGAGCTGTGCTTCTCAAAGTGGGGGTGGTGGGGACATGCTTATATAAAGCCTAAGACATGATGGGTTTCCTGGTGGATCCTGGACCACTGATTTGTCTACCATCACCGCCGCCCCCCCCCACCACGCTCACGTCCTGTCAGCTGAATGCTAACAGAGTGCATTCTTCCTCTTATTATTATTATTGTGCAATCGATAGATAACATAAAATTTCCCATTTTAATTATTTTTGAGTGTACAATTCAATGGTATTAATTGCACTCACAATGTTGTGTGACCATCATCACCAACCATTCCCAAAACTTTTGTATCACCCCAAACAGCAACTCTGTACCATTAAGCAATAACTCCTCATTCTCCCCTCTCCCCTGTCTTTCTAACCTCTGTTTTCTTTTCTCATGGATTTGCTTATTCTAGATATTTCATAGAAGTCAAACCATACAGTATTTATCCTTTTGTGTCTGGCTCCTTTATTTCACATGGTTGGGCTTGGAGGTACATGAAGATATATGTCCAAATGTCATGTGTGTATCAATAAGTTGGACTTCAATCAGGTCCCATGTTAATATAATTATGTGCAAAAAAAAGGTCAATAGTCCAGGCAGGATTCCTAGAGCAAATAATAAATAATTAGCACAATGTTTCCAAGGTCCATCCATGATGTAGCTTGGATCAACAAAGCAGATTCTTACAACAAGCCTGTCTCTGTCCTACGCTCTGGGGATTGAGGCGTGAGCAGGAAAAGTTTGCCCAAAACCCAGCTGGGTAAGACCTGAGTCATGACCCCCCTCCGTCTCTTTTGAATTTTTTTCAAATTAAAGAGCAATAATGGTTTATCATTTCTGCCATTCATTCATTATGACTCCCTTTGAATTTTTACATTCATTTAAGACATTTAACTTCCCAAGTCCATTATGTCTTCCGTTAAAGCTTGATCTCTCAAAGTTTCTAAAGGTTTGCCTTGGGATGCAAAAGTGAAAAAAAGCTAGAAGAAAAAATACACACCGCACACACGCACACATACCAATCTAGCCATTCTCTTCACGTCACAATCGCCTGCTCTGCAGCTTGGTGAATGTTTATCACCAAGGTAAAGAGTTGTAGGGAATGAGAGTAGCACAAGTTACTAAAAATTTAAGGATGAGGTACTAAAAAATGACTTTGCAGGTTTTACAAGTTCAAGTGGAACTGCCTGTTTTATGCACGCAGGAAAATAGGATTTACAATCTCCTCTAAACCAGCAACTATGCCTCTTGACCTAGCAACGGCTGCACTGTGGGTATTACTGAATATTTATTTTAAGGTCCAGAATGTCTTTATGTCTTTGCACAAACCTCTAATCTATTTTGTGCCTACCGTTTCTCCTGACTTGAAACTGAATGTTACATCTTCTTTCCTTGAACCGTGCCAAAAGATACTGCACATAATTGAAATGTAGGACTTCCAAGTGCCACTTAAACATCCCACCTTGTAGCAATAACATTGGCAGACATGCTTACTAATCTTTAGTTGTAATTATCAGACATTTATTTCATATGGTTGGGCTCGGAGGTGCATGAAGATGTATGTCCAAATGTCATGTGTGTTTCGATAAGTTGGACTTTAATCAGGTCCCACGTTAATATAATTATATGCAAAAAAAGAGAATAATAGTCCAGGCAGGATTTCCAGAGCAAATAATTTATATTCCCTTTCCTTATCATGAGGATCCATGGGCTAATTCCTACAGAATGACCAGCAAATACCAAATGAAGGATGCTTGGGGCGGATGTTGCTGGGGACCAGTAATGATGTCATTCATTGTCCCACGTAGACAGAGCATGGTTGTCTTTGTTACGGAAATCCTTGGGAGGTTGCTTCTTTGTCCTGGTCTAATTTTCAGTGGAAATAAAAGGATACATTTTAGGATGTGCACTGTTTTCTCCCAAGAATAGAAGGCAGAACGCTTCCTGCCCTTAGTCAGTTCAGTTGCTGGCTAAATTTTTGCCATACGATTTGAAAATAATGGAGTTGAGTTGTCATGGCAACATATCCCGTGTTGTAGTGGCAATATTATGGCCGATTCCTTGATGCTACTTTTATCTCAAGAATTGCTGAAAGTTTCCTGAAACTCTGTTTCATTCTTGGCTGTCAGGGGCACAGGGGCTGAGAGCTTTGGATGTCAGATGAAGAAGTGGGTAGAGGGCTAGCTTTCCTTCCTGGGCATCGTGTGCAGAATACAATTCTTGCAGGTTTTATGCTTAAGAGAAAATCTACAGGAATTTAGTTTTCTTGTTTAACAAAACCATCTTCATATACCTAACAGCTGCCTAAACAGCTAGGTCAGACTTTTTTCACCCAAACAAAATCATTTCTTAATTTGTTAACTTGTGTATTATAATGGGTGGCTGATGGTTGTTAAATGATTGTTGCTACCCTGTTCTTTCCTTGCTCCCCCACCCTCCAATGTGCTACTCCTCCTGGGTGCCCCTCTCAGAGAATAGCACCACTTCCCTTGGCCACCTGGCCCTTATTGGGTTCCACCCTCACCCCTGCAGTTTGTCTAATGATCACCAAGCATTATTATTTCTTCTAACAATAAGTAGCATTTATTGAGTGCTGGGTGGGTGTCAGATACCACTATAAGGGCCTTACACGCATTAACAAATTTAACCTTGACACCAATCCTCTAAGGTTGGTACTCTTCCTTCTTGCCCTCTATATAGAGGGAGGGAAAGTGAGGCATAAGAATGTCAAATTACTTGCTCAAGGTCACATCAAGTATAGCAGAGTTGGGGTTCAAACCCAGCCCAACTAGCCCCAGAACCTTGCAAAACCACATCTGTAGAATCTACAAACCTCTGTCCATTCCCGGCTCAGACCCCCCGAAATACTGCAGTAGCTGAGACTGGTCCCTCTCTCTCCGAATACCCCATTTTCAATCCAATTTGCGCCACCAGAGTGATTGTTTTCACTTTCCAACACGGGGACACCTCCTCCCATCCTTGTTCAATTCCTTCAATAGGTTCTCAAGGCCTTCAGGGTGCAGTCCTAACATATAAATAACTTCTGTGTGTTCTGGCCCCTGCCTAACTCTGGGGTCCTTACAGATGACAGTAATGAGGGATAACACTTACTGCGCATGCGCTAAGGGCCCACTGCCTTCCGGGGATCCTTTCTGCATTACGGGGATCCTTTCACTGTCTCCTCCCCATGGCGCTGCTTGAGGCTGGAGAAACTTCAAAGTAGGGCAGCGGGACTCCAGGGTCCGGGATCTTAATCACCTCACTCTACAACCTGTGCATTCTGCAGCCAGCTGAGCATCTTGCAGTCTTCCCCAGGGCCATGTGCTTTCTCTGCTCTGGGCTTGTGCCCTGCATTGCGTGGTAAACAGCTTCCTTGACACTGAGGACTTGCTTCCTTCTCACCTAGTCACTGAATCATGAGCACCCCTTCTCTGGAAGTGTCAACTATCAAGTTCGAAACAGAGGACATGCTACAAGGACAGGCTCATGAAAAGCCTTGCCCAAGAGTTTGAGATTTTATTTCGTAAGCTCTGGGGAGCCTCTGGAAGGGAATTAAAATGTGAGGAATACTACCTGTGCCTCCTTATCTTGCCTTTTCTTTGGAATGGGGCAAAAGTGAAACCTTGAGTCACACCAGGCCCACCCCCCAGCCTACTGAGAAGTTTAGGTTACTACCCAATCACACCAGCCATGGCACAGCTTCTAGAAGCCCATGTGAACCAATGCAAGTGAAATTGAAATTGAAATCATCACCTAGCAAAAACATTTTCCCTCTGCTGCTTGCCTTCTCAGACACATCCAGGGAGACTCAGAATTTGTAAAGGGAAGTAAACCTGGGAAGCAGTATTTAGTTCTCTATTAACCCAGCTTGTGGTCTGCCAAAGATGGAACCAGCAGGCTTGCACTTCGATCCAGGCAGAGGTAGGAGCAGTGGAAGGAAATGTGCACGGAAATCTCTGCACTGGAATGATGTCGGGCCCAGCATGGCTGTTGTTTTGATTGCGTGTCTTTGATTGCTGAACTGCGTTATTAGATATACTAAGATTGTCATCTAAATGTAAATCTCTTCCACGAGTAATAGATAAAATGCTCCTTTTTGCTTTGATTTTCAAGCAGCCTGTATTAGGTTTAGCATCACATAATGGTGATGCAAACCCTGGACCCCTGCCACAAAAGGGAAAATAAGTGTCCATGGTCACAAGCCAATTTAAATGCAGGAGGACTCACGTTGGTGTTTCCTTTTAGCTAAACTTGTTTTTTTTTTCTGTGCTTTTGCAGAGACTTTCCAAGGGTCCCCCAGGAGACATCTTCTAGTGTGGCTGCTTAGAAAAGTATGTGGGATAAGGACTGAATTGGTTAATTCTAATATTGCCTCATTAAGGGAAGCGACTTCTTTCTCATGGAGCAAAATTGCATTAATTATATGCGTGGAGAGTATACTTAACAAATGGCATAATTCAAAAGTCCTTAAGCTGGGTCACACACAATCTGGCTCTTTGTTTTTCAAATGTATAAGACGATTGGCATTTAAACCCTGAATTAAATGTGCGGGGTTTGAAAATTCCAGTGGCCATTAATGTTGGTTGATGGGCTTCAGTGCATTTATTTTCTTTTCTAGATCATACACATAAGGCTACAGATTACCACTAGCAGTAAAACACAACTAGAAGAGAATGTTCATGGTTCATTGGGTGCATCTAGTGCCTGATGAGAATGCAGATTGCCATCAATCCAATTACTCTTTGATTACCAGCCTGCTCTGTATAATCAAGGGATAAGGTCTGGCTCAGCTGCTCTGTCCTCACCCAGTAAGACTGGTTGGAAGTTGTAAGCCCTGAAAGCAGAGGTGGCCTTCCAGTGAAATAGCTGATGGCACTTTTTGGGCAAATGATAATGATGGGGGAAGATGCTGTGCTCTCAGCACAGCCTGGAAAGGCACATGACTCATTTTCAGGTGAGAGATAACAAAGGCAGCCAACTGAAGTTTCTTCTTCTTTTATCCCCACCAGGTTGGGCCTTGGCAAAGCGATAAGGAGTGTCCTGCCATCTTCCCCACTCCCCCACAACATGCACCTTCTTTTGTTCGATCTACAGAAATGCCATGAAGTACCCACATGGTCATTTTTGGTCTCACTAGAGGTCATGGTCTGATGGAAAAAGTAGATAGTTAATTCTATTCTGATGTCACGGTGCAGTTGGGGAAGTCTAGGTTGCCTCAGTGGAACTGTATTGTGATTGATGAAAGTTTCCCAATAGCAGGCATTCTAGGATACAATTTCTTTCCTATCAAAAACTATGGCTTTATAAGGCAGGGAATAACACAGTGTGCTCCTGGATGGAGGGGCAACTTCCCAGATCCTCAAAATGCCCCCTGGGAACATACAGCTGAAGATGAATCATCTACCCAAAGCAAAGATTTGGCCACGTGTGAAAAGTTTCTTTTGCCATACCCAGGGAGACTTTAACTCTCTTATCCATCCCTCAAGCCCTCTGCTATAGATTCCAATTATGTGCATGCTGTCTGCTCACAAGATGCAAATATCTTCTGACAAAAAGATCTTCAATCTGTTTACTGGGGGATGGAAGAGAATCATTTCCAAGGAGCATCCCTCAGCTGACCAAGGTTCCCAGCTTGTCTGAGGTCCACTTTGGCTGGAGGTAAATGTGACGGTCTTAGGAAGTCCTTCTCTCATTGGCCTGCAGAAGTCTTCCAGGCCAACTATGGAAGAAAGGAGCATCCTGGTAGAGCAACAATATGTGCAAAGGGGAAGAGGCATAAAGGTATACCCTTGGGACCACCTGGAGGTTGGAATGGGTAAGAGAAGAGGCTGAGCAAGATGTATGGTTCATGCCCCACCTCAGGGTGAGGGGGCTCAGGTACAATGCACGTGGAGACATCAGCAATTTGAGTGATGGTGAAAGGAGGGAAGCCGGGATGGACAGAGTCTTTACTGGGTGGAAACAATTCAGCCAAATAAGCCAAAGTATGTGACTGCTCAGGCACTGTTTAATTCTTTTTTTATTTTTCGCATGGGCGGACACTGGAAATCGAACCCAGATCTCCGGCATGGCAGGACTGTTTAATTCTTGCAAAGACTAAAGCCTGCGTGAGTGGAGATTTGCATATTCTGAACAAACAGGTTTAATGTGTTATTCCGAGTACCAGCAGCTTTCTTTCTATGTATTACAATGAAATATTCATATTGGACAATTTGAGAAAATGATTCGTGGTTGAAAAAAATTTAGAAAATGCAGAAGAGTAGATATTTAAATGATCAATAATCCCACCATCCATAAGTAACCACTGGTAACCTTTTGATGTCTCTTCATTACATCCACACAATTTCTGAACAAAAATGGAATCATATAATATTGATTATTTTATAACTTGCTTTTTTTTTCACTGAATACATCATTGGCACATGATGGTCAATACATGCAGTTCCATGATTTAATTTTTTAAAGTTTTTTATTGTGAAATATAATATATATACAAAAAAGTGATACATTTCAAAGTACATTTTAACAAGTAGTTTTAGAAAAAATTTCAAAGTATGGTATGGGTCATAGTTGTACTATTTCAGGTATTTCCTTCTAGCTGCTCTAAGACACTGGAAACTAAAAAATAAATCAATATAATGATTCAGTAGTCATACTCATTTATTAAATCCTTTCTTCTCTGATATAGCTCCTTCTCCTTTGATCTTCTCCCAATCTTTAGAGATATTTGGGCAATGGCCATCTAACTTTTTCATGTTGAAAAGGGGTGTTGACCTAATGGGGTATGGAGACACAACTGGTTGATTCTCTTAGAGAGACTGGAACTCTGGGTTTCAGGGTTTATCTGGCCTAGGAACCATCTGGAGGTCATAAGTTTCTGAAAAATAAACTTAGTGAGTGAAATTTCTATAGGGTCTCAGATAGAGCCCTGGGTATTCTTTAGGGTTTACAGGAATATCTTTGTTTGGGGCTTGGTGTAGCCTGGCAATTAGCAATATCTAGCTGAAGCCTGCATAAGAGTAACCTCCAGAATAGCCTGTTGACTCTATTTGAAATCTCTTAGTCACTGATACCTTATTTTGTTACATTTCTTTCCCCCCTTTTGGTCAAGTAGGAGCTGTTGATCCCATGGTGCCCGGGCCAGGCTCATCCCTAGGAGTCATGTCTCACATTGCCAGGGAGAATTACACCTCTGGACATCATGTCCCACATAGGGGAAAGGGTAATGGCTTTACTTGCAGAGTGAGTGTAGAGAGAGAGAGAGGCCATACATGATACAATTTTTAGTGGGTACATGATAGTCCCCTATGGAATGTATGATCATTTATTTTTCCAGTACCCTATTATTACAGATTCTGCTTGCATGGCAGGCCATCATATCCTTTCCCCCCATATAATGCATTTGCATCTTCTTATTTCTCTAAGTCTACCTAAAGCAATTCCCTACTGGCGTAGAAACACCGTTTCTGATGCTTTCTTACAAAGCAGAGAAATCTCTGCCCTGACTCTTGCCTGATGCTATTCTTCCTTTCTGTTTGTTCTGTCTTAACTGTTCTTGTTGGTCAGTGGTGGAATAAGGACCAAATTTAGAACCCAGGTCCAGTGACACACAGCCTACCTCCTGGAGTTCCCAGTGATAGCTTGGCTTGCAGAAAGAGTCTGTGATTTAGAAGTGTCCACTCCCCTTCTCCAGCTGCTTCCAGGGACCCTAGCATGGAAGCAGTCATCAGCTTGTCATGGTAAATTTGGCAGGGTGGCAGCCCTGGCCAGAGAAAAGCTGCCCACAACATGGAGAAATGAGCTTCAATTAAGCCTCTTATGTCTTCCAGCCATGCTGCCTGAGCTGGTTTTCTCACTTGTTTCCACACACTGCAGACCTTGCAGAGTGAAATAGTGTTTCTGCACAAGTATGTTTGGGCTGCGAGCCTGAGGATCCGCTGGGCATGCCCTAGGTGTGCAGTGATGAGTGTGTGTATAGATCAGAGGGCTTTCGGTTTGAGGGTGAGAGACGGACTGCCTCATGAACCAGCTGAATGAGGGCCTTCAAAACCCAGTGTCCACCTGCCCTGCAGGGAGAAGCGTGCAAAGGAGGTCCTACCTTGGCATGACCCCAGGGAAGAAAGTAGAACAAGTACATTTGCCTGTTTCTTCATTCATTCATCCATTTGTTTGCTCATTCATTCAACACTATTTTGGGGGCACCTTCCATGTGCCAGGCTCTGTTTTAGGGACTTATAATATTTAATGAACCAGAGAGGCAAAAATCCCTGCCCTTGTGAAATTTATATCTAGCGAGGGGCATATTAATGAACATAATAAACAAATACGTTACATAGTACCTGGGAGGTAGTAAGTGCTATGGGGAGAACCAGAGCAGGAGGTGGAGTGTCGGGGGGACGTACAGGTTGGGGTTCTAAGCAGGGGAGTGCAAGGTAGATGTTCTAGAGAAGTTAATCCTTAGTGAAGTTAAAGGAGTTAAGGAGTAAGCCATGTGGATATCTGGAGGAGGAAAGTTTCAGGCAGAGGGAATAGCCAGGGAAAGGATCTAAGCAGGGACAGAAGACCCAGAGGGGAGGAGGGTGGGGAGGAGCAAAAGGAGATGAGCGCTGAGGAAATGGCCCCAGGTGCCGGTCATTCCCACCCACTATAAACTTTCCACTGTTGCCAATAGCTTCGGCCGGCAGAGGATGACAATTGGGACACTGGGGAGCTGAGTGCCACTTCTGGACAGCAGTGCCCTCCTTCCTGGGCTCTGCCCCTTTGAGGAGAGTCCTGGGAAGCAGGATGTCCACTGTTCAAAGGCTGCAGGGGGCTGGAGGTATCTCTGTCCTAGGTCACAACAGCCATGATGCTGCACATGAGGGCAGGAGTCCGCAGCAGAAGGCAGGGCAAGACGTAGCATACGGCTGGGCGTGAGACAAAGAGAACTGGACTCAAGTGCCTATGTTTCCATGTATTATCTTTACAAATTACTCACCCTCTCTGTGTAATTAACCATCTGAGTTTTACCATCTGTAAAAACGAAGATAAGTTGTTACTTGAGCGCGAGGCATCTATTTGAGGGAAATTAGCTTGCCTGCATTCACACACGCTAGTAAGTGGCAGAGATAAAAGTTGAACCCACACCTGTCTGCCTCCACACCTGGGCTTGTTCCCTGTTTCATCCTGCCTCTCATTATCCGGCTCCAAGCTCCCCGGACTTACAGGGAGGACAAAATCAGCTAATAAGGTATTTGCAAGGGGCTTGCAAATTGTCAAGTGCTGTATCAACGTATATTGCCATTGCTATTATAGATCGGGCAGGGGGTCAAGTTCTGAGATGAGTCTGGCATTAGCAATGTGAGATTGTCCACGTCCATCAGCTGTGGCCTTTTGAGTGACGGCTGAGTTTTCTGCTGCTGAAGGTCACGGAGCTATTCAGCCGGCTTGAGTATTGTTAATAGATTTTATCATCATGCTTTGTACTTAAAACTATTATTTATGCGGTATGACTTAGCAATCGCTGCCACATATACATTTTGCTAATTGATTTATGTTAACTTCCACGCGTGCTGTGGATCAATATAAACAGGCTATATTGTTGTGTCCTTGGAGAGTTAGAGCAAATCCTCACATCAGTGTATTCGGCTCGCTGGCGACCTCTCCAGCCCTTTTCTGCACCGGGCAGAGGAGCGCTGACAACTGTGGATTATCTAGAATTTTCTACCTTGCCTTGTGTGCCTGTTTCCAATCAATCCAGATGGACAAGCTTGTACTGCAAATCTATTTCAACATCAAATTGCTGTAAACAATTCTGACATGCATATCTCCCTTAGACTGTGGATTTTTATGTAAACCTGAGGTAAATCTCACTTGGGTGAAAAATTCAGCTGGCTGGACTTGGTGTAAGGGTGTGTGTGCATATGTATGTGTATGTGTGCAAGAAAGAGAGAGAGAGAGAGAGGACAGAAAAGCAAGCGGGAGCGAGCTAGTTTTCTGTCTGTGATATTTTGAAATGGAGAGTGAAAGTAATGACTTCATGTTTACCTGGCTCAGGCAATAAACCCAAACCTGCCTGAATCATTTTCACCAAAGGCGAGTGCCCAGAAACTGTACTCACATCTGACCTTTACAGTTTGAAAACAGTTGACTCTGTAGCAGGAACTTGAATCTCCTGGAGAAGAACGGAGCCAGGCTGAAAGAGGTGGGCGGGGCCGCTCAGCCAGACTTCAAGCCCGCAAAGCGTTCAGGGGCCTCCTTCCAGCAGACTTAAACATACCTGAAAGCCTGGGTGTGGTCCTGAAGAGTCTTAAATTGTTTTTTAAAGTATCGCGAGAAGCTAGTTTATTTTAAAAAAACATATTTTCTTTGTAAAATGCTCTCTATTTTTAACCAGGTAACAGAAGCATAAATGTCTACCTCTGTTCCTGGTGCCCCTCATTCCAGAGCCCTTCTACTTCAGATTCTCCAGCAAATGCACCCATATTGCCTTTAATTTGAGGTTAGTTTAAATGTCAAGTCAAATAATGCAGAAAGCCCCTCCCCCCCAAAAAAAAACAAAACAAAACGCAAACCCTCCAAAAGAGCAGTCCTTGGCCCCTCTGCATCCTCCATCCTGCTCCCAGAAACAACTACCTCTGAATTGTTTCTCTGAAACAACTATTTCAAGTCTTTGCTCTGGCATTTGCTCCCATGTTTCTAAATAATATCAGCATATTATCTCTTTTTTTTAATTTTTTATTAATTAAAAAAATTACAAGAAAGAAACACAAACATTCCTAACACATGCTCATTCGGCTCCACACATACACTCAGCAATTCACAATATCATCACATAGTTGCATTTTCATCATCATGATCATTTCCCAGAACATTTGCATCAATTCATATTATCTCTTGAATGAGCAGCTTTGGACATTGTCTGTTGATTTCATATTATGCAGAAGTGAGAATTCTGACTTTCTTACTCTCTTCTTCCCTTCTCCCTGTTCTGTCAATAATATAATTCCCAATTTTGTTATTACCTGTTTCCATTATTATGACTTATAAAATATTGTTTACTGATAAACCAGGGAATATACTGTGATTGTATTTCCATGATTAAATTTCCTTTTTTTAACTTACTAATAAAATAATTTTTCCATTTCCTAAATTCATTTTGAATCTTTGTCTTAGTCTTTCTACACTATCAAACAGCTTATAAAATGCCTCTCAATATAATTTTCTGTTCAGTCAAACCTGTCAGATAATCAGTTTCATTTTTTCCTCCTTGACATCTCTTTCCTGGAGCCCTCTCTTCTGCTCTTGCCTGGACTGGTCACTAGGCCTGCTGCACAGATTTCATCATGAGATATCTCTTTCTGTTATCCTGGAATTCCCTTTGCCTTTTTCCTGTGCTGCATTCCATGTTTGTTTGATCTCAGATCTTTGTGTTTTTTTTTTTACCTTAATTTACTTTCACATTTTGTTGGTGCTCCTTCTATGGTATCCCACCGAGTTCATGGGAATTAGCCTTGCTTGTGACATTGCACATCTGACAAATGTCTATATTTTTACCTACACTCTGGTGGATAGTTTAGCTGGATATGGAATTCTGGATACTTTTCACTCAGAATTTTGAAGGCATTGTTCAATTGTTTTTGGTCTTCTGGTATTAATGTTGAGAAATCCAATGTCCTATGGATACCTGATCTATTGAATGTGACATTTTATTCCTCTCTGGATACTTTTGGGATCTTTTCTGTCTCTGGTTCTACAACTTCATGATGATGAGTCTTCGTATGGGCTTCTTGTGTGTGTTGCCTTGGACTCATGTCTAGCATGGGAAAATTTTCTTGTATTATTTATTCCCTACTATCTTCTTTGTTCTTTTTCTGAAATATTTTAGTAAGTTGTAGGACCTCCTGGATTGATCTTCTAATTTTATTTTTCCTTTCCTATTCTCTCTCTGTCTCTTTTTCCCTTCATTTCTAAAATTTCCTCAGCATAAATATCTAACCCTTTTACAGACCTGACACTCTTGATTTCAGAGCTCTACTAGTTCAGTTTCCCTAGAAAATAAATCCACATCTCCTATAGAGATAAAGAGAAGTGGTCACTTCCCCATTCTGGGTTGGGGGAGAGAAGGAAAACTGACTGTCTTTGTATCTTTACCATTTTTGAGGTTCCCAGGGCAGATGAACCTGCTTCTCAGTAGTAGTTCTGCCAGAACTTAGGTTTAATTTTCTTCTGCTTATTCAGCTAAGCCATTTGTCATTTATCAATCTATTTATCCATTTCATATATTGTGGCTAAGCAACATAGATTGCATCTAGTTTCATCCAGGATAGCATTTGGGCCTCTCTTTCATGATCTCCATTTTGCTATAAATCTATTTTTGAGAGGAGAAGAGGGTAAAGACTTCTTTATTCTGCCATCTTGAAATTGGAAATCAAACTTGCTTTTTAATGAACCCCTCAAACTACTCCCATGGGTAGAATAATGAAAGTTAATTTGGTGTATGACTATTCCTCAATGGACATACTTTATTAGGATTTTAGCTTTCATTAAATACCAAAAAATACCCCCACAGCTATCATTCCCTCCAAACTTTTTATAGATTACTGAACTTCAGCAGTGATTTAAAGTTGCTTAATGGGCCTTCATTTTTTCTCATCACAATTATAGTAAGTGTTTTTTTTTTTTTAAGTAAATGCTCACTTTTAAGGAGAACTATGTAAAGGATTTACTTCTTTACTACTTACCCCAATGCTCTGAGCTGAGGCACTATTAATGTTCTAGTTCACTAGCTTCTGGAATGCAACATACCAGAAACGAAATGGCTTTTAAAAAGGGGAATTTAATAAGTTGCACATTAACAGTTTTTAGGCCAAGGAAATGCCCCAATTAAAACAAGTCTATAGAAATGTCCAATCTAAGGCATCCAGGGAAAGATACCTTGGTTCAAGAAGGCCGATGAAGTTCAGGGTTTCTCTCACAAGTGGAAATGCACATGGTGAACAGGGTCAGGGTTTCCTTTTCATCTGGAAAGGCATGTAGCTAACATGCCATTATCTGCTAGCTTTCTCTCCTGGCTTCCCTTCATGAAGCTCCCTGGGATGAATTTTACTTCTTCATCTCCAAAGGTCGCTGGCTGGTGGACTCTCTGCTTCATGGTGCTGCAGCATTCTGTGCTCTCTCTGAATTACTTGCTTTCTCCAAAATGTTTCCTCTTTTATAGGATTCCCATAAACTAATCAAGACCCACCCAAATGGGTGGAGACACGTCTCCACCTAATCCAGTTTAACAACTGCTTTTGATTGAGTCACATCTCCAGGGAGATGATCTAATTGCAGATTCAAACATGCAGTACTGAATAGGGATTAGAAGAAACAGCTGCCTTTACAAAATGGGATTAGGATTAAAACATGGCTTTTCTAGGGTACATACATCCTTTCAAACCAGCACAATTACTATCCCCATTTTACAGATGAGAAGACTGATATTTAGAGAGGTTAGGTGACTTGCCCAAGTTAATATAATGGAGAAGTGGCAGAACCAGTATTCTGGTTTTCTACTGTTGTATAACAAACCACCCCAAAACTCAGGGGCTTAGAAACAATAATTTACTAATATCTTTCACTAGTCATTGGATTGACTGGACTGGCCTGGACAGTTCTCACTTGAGTCTTTGTGGTTGGAGCTGGAGTCAACTGAAAGCTTGACTGAGCTGGACATTCCTTCCAATATGGTTTCTTTACTCTCATGTGGCTTCTCAGTGCTTCTTTACATGGGGTCTCTTTCTCTTAGCAGAGGAGCCCAGACTTCTTTACGTGGTGGGCTGGTCTCTAAGAGGCAGGAAATGGAAGCTCTCAGGAGAGGTAAGGGCTATGCCAGTCACTGGTACAGTCCAAAGAATCTGTAATTAGATCATCTCCCTGGAGATGTGACTCAATCAAGAGCAGTTGTTAAGCTGGATTAGGTGGAGACATGTCTCCACCCATTTGGGTGGGTCTTGATTAGTTTTTGGGAATCCTATAAAAGAGGAAACATTTTGGAGAAAGCGAACAATTCAGAGAGAGCACAGAATGCTGCAGCACCATGAAGCAGAGAGTCCACCAGCCAGTGACCTTTGGAGATTGTGCTGGTTTGAAAGGATATATGTCCCCTAGAAAAGCCATGTTTTAATAAAAATCCCAGTTCATAAAGGTAGAATAATCCCTATTCAATACTGTATGTTTGAAACTGTAATTAGATCATCTCCCTGGAGATGTGATTTAATCAAGAGTGGTTGTTAAACTGGATTAGGTGACGACATGTCTCCACCCATTTGGTTGGGTCTTGATAAGTTTCTGGAGTCCTATAAAAGAGAAAACATTTTGGAGAATGGGAGATTCAGAGAGAGCAGAGAATGCTGTAGCACCATGAAGCAGAGTCCACCAGCCAGCAACCTTTGGAGATGAAGAAGGAAAATGCCTCCTGGGAGCTTCATGAAACAGGAAGCCAGGAGAGAAAGCTAGCAGATGATGCCATGTTTGCTATGTGCCCTTCCAGCTGAGAGAGAAGCCCTGACTGTGTTCGCCATGTGCCTTCTCACTTGAGAGAGAAACCCTGAACTTCATTGGCCTTCTTGAACCAAGTATCTTTCCCTGGACGGATGCCTTAAATTGAACATTTCTATAGACTTGCTTTAATTGGGGCATTTTCTCGGCCTTAGAACTGTAAACTAGCAACTCATTAAATTCCCCTTCTTAAAAGCCATTCTGTTTCTGGTACATTGCATTCCAGCAGCTAGCAAACTAGAACAGAGATGAAGAAGTTTCTTTGGAGATGAAGAACTTTCTCTCAATTAAAGTAGTCACAGTTCACCCAGTGGACAGAGGAGACTCTGCCTTCTGATGGGGGCGGGTAGCAAGGGCACACACACAAGAGTATGTGGAATGGGAGGCAGTCTCACAGATATCCTTAAAATATATAACATTTAACATCCATTGGTCTGTTTAGAACCTGTTTACTTACCCATTATTTAAAACCATTGGGTTTTCTGTCTTCATGGGTTGTCAAAGTCCAAAGAAATAGAATCATTAGGGGTCATTAGTCCAGTGGTTCTCAAAATTATTATTTTAAAGTATGCGGAAACATTTTCAAATGATAACTTTGAAGGCAGTAAGAGCATAGAAATTAAACTAAGAGCACAGACTATGGGAATTCACTACTCTCTTCTGTGTGATTTTGAGCAAGTTATTTAACCTTCATGTGTTTCAGTTTTATTTCCTGCGGAAATGGAAATAATAATAGCAATAATACCTACTACAGAGTTGTGATGAGGAATAGATGAATTAATATCTGTATATGTGCTGAGGGCAGTGACTGGCATGTGCTGAGAGCAGGAAGCAGTGGCGGCATCATCAGCATCATTAAGACTGATAAATAACAGAGCTTGAGCTAGAAGCTTCTCTGATAGAAGTTGGAATTAGTAGATGAGACTTCTTTCTCTCCAGTACCTGTGCAGTCACTGAGTTAGATGAATGTACTCTTAATTTGTAGATGAGGCAGTGCCATGGATTAAGGAAAGCCATAAATTTTTTATCACTCTATTGCAAAGGAATTTCCCTGAATCTGGCTAGCTTTAGTATCTTGCATGACCAATAGACTGTAACAGAGGTAATGTTATGGGATTTCTGAGGCTTGTCAAAAGAAGGCTTGCAGCTTCCACTCAGGTGGAATTGAGTTGCATGCCCTGGGGAAAGGTAGCCACCATCTAAGAAACTCACCTACTCTGATTCAACCATGCTATGAGAAAGCCCAAGCCACTCAAGGAGGCCCTGGAGAATGTGATGCCATGTGGAAAGAGAGGACAAGTAGCACCAAAGGGCCAGATATGTAGATGACAAAGCCATCATAGAAGTGTATCCTGCAGCCCCAACTACTTAGCTGATACCACTGGATTGGAGGTGAACTGCCCATCAGAGCCCTTCCTGAAATCTTGACCTACAAAATCATAAGCAGAATAAAACAATTATTTTAAGCCACTAAGTTTTGGGGGTAGTTCATTACATTGCCATAGATAGCTGGAACAGGGAATATGTCTAGCAGACTCAGGGTTTCTATGGGGAGGCACTGGTCCAGAGAGGAGAGTGACCCATCGTGGTTACCTGTGGAGGACAGTTTGGTGTCACTCTGCAGTAAACTGCCTGTGCTCCAATCCAAGCTCTTTGTAAATTGGTCAAGATTCTCAACCATTTTAAGTCCCATAATCCAGTTGTAGGGATTAAGTGAAGTAATATACTTGCAAAGCACTTAGAATTGTGACTTGCACATAGTAAACACTCAACAAATGTCTATAATTATTACCAATGGTAACTGAAGACAGATCCTGGATCACAATTCACATTCCCCGATTACAATCCAAAACATTCTTTGAGTCAACCTAGAGTGGCTGCTATGGGGATGTGTGTGTCATTAGACAGGTTCCCATTGTGACTTGATTTTGTCACTGCCTAGTTTGTGTTTCTACAGGCAATCGCTTAATATTGAGCACTAGTTTTCCTTATCTGTAAAACGGTAATAATAGTAGGTTGGCTGCTACTCAGTGAACTGTGCTAACTGGGTAAAGGATTAAGCATAAAGACTAGAAAATGGTAAGCGTTCAGGAACAGGCAGCTAGTACTGCTGTTATTGATAAACTGCTACAACTTTTATTACTAATATTACTTCTGTAACCACAGCCCTATTATTATTCTCCACATCTGGGTGTGATATGAAACTGTGGGGACAGACTGGGAAAAAAATACCACTAAAGGAAATCTTGGAAGTTTTATCTCATAGTGCAGAGAATAGGCAAGGTCCGTTTACCCCAATATTCCTGTTTCTAGAAAAACACGTTTGATGTGAATTCTCCAAAAAAAATTAGTTTTAATTACCTGGTTGGAAATCACCAGCAGTTTGATAAAATTTTTAATAGGAATCATGAACAGTAGGTTCACCTAATGATAGCTGGGAAATGACAGCATCTGTTACAGGTTCGCTGAGAATCATTTTCAATATGACACACTCTCTCTCAACAAATGAAATATTAATTTGAAAATCCCCATCCCAGTCACAGCCAGAACAAACATTCTTGCAGCCAAAAATGAGGAAAATGTAACTGAAGTATATACAGAGGGCAATGTCCTTGTGGTTTTATATCCATATGTCTGCTGCTCAAGATTTAGGCAGAAATATACACGCATATATTTATTTATTTATTACTGAAGCAAAAAAGAATAAGAAGGGAGAAAGAAACATAAGGGTATATGTGTGTGAGCCAAATACATTCCAGCATCACATCTCATTTTCTGGTTTTGACACAAAACAGAAGTCATTTTTTCTCCTGCTTGTAACTTGCTCGCAGAGATTATTAAAGACAGCTGCATGGGTCAGACCCAATGGGTGGACCCCCAGATGTCTCCCAGCCCAGCACTTGATATTACTACAATGGGTGGTAGTGATTTATTTAGTGAGATGTAGATGGCACAGCGTCCAGAACAAATCTGTTTACTTCCTTCCTTGCCATCATTGACTTTCCCATGAAGAGTGTGGCTAGGCCCTGGGGTCTTGCTTCTTTCAGGATCATCTGGACACAGGCCCTGTATCACCATTCTCTGAACTGCTCTATTAAGTACTGAGCAAACCTTAAGCAAGATAGCCATTGGGCCAGAATGTTTATTCATATCTAGAAGAGCTATCTGAAAATAATCTTCTAATCTTCTGGGGTATACCTGGTTGGGTTAGCATTCATGGAACAGTTACATGGCCTTTTCAACCAAAGCCCTCTCAGTCCAGGGATTCACTTTATTTGTTCCCTTGTCCATCCATCCATCCATCCATCCATCCATCCATCCATCCATCCATCCATCCTTTTTAAACTCTTCGTTTAGAAGCAGAACTAACAATTGTACATTGGAGCTTGGGGCCCTGCTAGAAGTGTGGACACCCCTTCTCTGCCTCCCTCTTTTTTCCTCATTGGTGGCAATGCTGGAGAACCCTAAGCACTGAAGAGCACAATTTTGAGAACCACTGATCATGGCTATTTGCTTAGTCCTCAACTTTCATTCCCAATTTTATTCCCAAATATCAATCTCTAGCCCTGAGTGATCCTCTGTCTCTGTCCTGAACATCCAGAAGCCTATGGAACAACATCCCCTGGAGATCTTCACAGGCCTCTCAACCCAGTACTTCAAAATGGAGCCCATCATCCTCAAAGCTCACTCCAAACATGCAATGTCTCTTCTACTTTTTTTTTTTTTTTTGCATGGGCAGGCACCGGAAATCTAACCTGGGTCTTCGGCATGGCAGGTGAGAACTCTGCTACACCATTGCCCACCCATCTCTTCTACTTTTAATTAATGAAACCATTGCCCATGCCAGAAACTTAGACTGGCTCATTATGGTATTTCTGCTTCTTATAAAGAGAAGGTTTAAAAACATTGAGCTGTGTGATCCATGGAGAACCACAGGAGTCACGTCCTAACTCACTGGCTAAGGGCATGGGCTGGGGCCAACTCTACAAATCTCTAGCTGTGTGATTTGGCTGAGCAGCCTCTCTCAGCCTCATTTTTCTCAAAAAACCAAAATGGTCCCATGAGCATACTTACTTTGTGGGTGTTTGAGAATTAAATGGTATAATACTTGAAATGTCGTCAGGATAATGCTTGGTGGGGTGATGTGCTTGTTGCATGCCGGCTCAGCCTCCTCATAAATTCTCAATTAGTGTACTTCCACATTTCTTAAATACATCTCCTCCTTCCCTTGCCTGCCATCACTGCCCTAATTCAGACCTCCACACTTTCCTGCCTGGACTATTGTAGCAGCATCTGCCTCTGAAGAGCCAAAGCAACTCCTCTAACAAATACATATTTGATTCCATCACTTCCCTCTTCCTGTTTGGAACCTGCTCTGTGACTATCCATTACCTATTGAAAAAAAACCCACATCCTCAGGAAAGAGTGTGAAGCTTCCACAATTGCTAGAGCTGCCTCTGCTCCCCACTCCAGCCTTAGTATCCATACTTCATGCTCTCCGTTCCTCCCTTCTTTTCCTTGTCTTTCCTTTCCCTTCTCTTCACCTTGCCTCCTCTCCCTCTCCCTTCCCTTCTGTTCACTTCTTTTCCTTTTTTCTCCCTCCCTCCTTCCTTTCCACCCCCCTTCACTGCTGCCCTCCCTCCCTTCTTTCTTGAGCTCAACATATGTTTACTGAGGAATTCGATGTGCAAGGAGCTCTGCTTGGCACTGGGATGTGATGACAAAGGAAAGCAGATAATGTCCTGTTCTTGGGGAGCTTAGGAGATAGATAGATGGGAAGTCAGGCATAACCAAAGAAATATGCAATGAATGTCCAGTTGCAGTGACCTGGTGTGCTGGTTTGAAAGGGTGTATGTACCCTGGAAAAGCCATGTTTTAGTCCTAATTCCATTTTATAAATCCAGCTATTTTTCTAATCCCTATTCAGTACTGTATGTTTGAATCTGTAATTAGACCATCTCCCTGGAGATGTGACTTAATCAAGAGTGATTGTTAAACTGGATTAGGTGGAGACGTGTCTCCACCCATTTGGGTGCGTCTTGATTAGTTTACTGGAATCCTATAAAAGAGAATGATGAGGGAGAAAGCCAGGAGATTCAGAGAGAGCAGAATGACATAGCCACGAGAAGCAGAGAGTCCACCAGCCAGTGAACTTTGGAGATGAAGAAGGAAAATGCCTTCTGAGGAGCTTCATGAAGCAGGAAGCCAGGAGAGAAAGGTAGCAGATGATGCTGTGTTGGCCATGTGCCCTTCCAGCGGAGAGAGAAACCCTGACTGTGTTCGCTATGTGCCTTTCCACTTGAGGGAGAAACTCTGAATTTCATTGGCCTTCTTGAATCAAGGTCTCTTTTCCTGGATGCCTTAGATTGGATGATTTTATAGACTTGTTTTAATTGGGACATTTTCTTGGCCTTAGAACTGTAAACTAGCAATTTATTAAATTCCCCTTTTAAAAAGCCATTCCATTCCTGGTGTGTTGCATTCTGGCAGCTTTGGCAGTCTAGAACACCTGGGATAGTGGGAGGGGCTGCAGAGTAGTTATGTTTGACCTGGTCAAGGAGGTCAGGGCCAGAGTGCAGAGGAAGTAGCCCTGCCTTGACTGAGGAGTTAAGTAGGCAGAGTCAGAGAGGAGGGGGAGGCAGTGTGTGAGTGTGTGCTGCTTTTTGAGGCACTGGCCATGTCTCTAAGGTCCAGCTCAACAGCTAAATTAGGACCCCAGACCCCACCCCAGCTTCCTCCTCCCCCTTCCTCTTCTGAGGCCTCAGCTAGCCTTGGGGCCAGGTCTGTCCTTTGAAAGTTTCCCTCCAACCTAAGAGTCCAGATCCACCCCCTCCCCCATCCTCAGAATCAGGCAGAAAATTGAGTGTTGTCTGGAAAATCCATTTAAACAATATTACAACAAATGGACATCATTTGGTTGAAATTATCTCAAGAGGTTTTGGTTTGTTCCTGTGCATCTGCCTTTCATGCTACCTTTAAGGGTAAAGCACAAGAGAAACCTCCCTGGCAAGTGATGGGTTTGCATCATGTGCTGTAGGGTATTGAATTCTCTATCTTGCTTCATCTTTGAGGTAAGAAGTCTGACTAAGAATAGCTAATATTTCCCAAGCCTGGGCTATATTCTGGAACTCGGCTGAGCCTTATCTGCTTTAATCCTGACTGTGGATGTGTACTAGCTCAGCATCGAGATTAATGCAGCAGACTCTGGGCATGGCAGTGGCTTCCTTTATGGGCCACTTTGCCCTCTGGTTTGAATATGATTCACCTGTATCATCCTCTGGCATGTAAACACCTTGAATGCAGAAACTTGCCACATGGCGTGCATCTCATACCTGCTTCCCCCAGCATCTAGCCTGAGAGCTGAGTGAGGTCCCCAACCCAACCAGGAGACCTTAACTATGAGTGCCAGAGGGAGTGTGTTTTATGTAAAATGTCTGTGATAATTACCTACGGGTTTACATACTCTGTTTTTGCAAAGGTTTGACCTTTTTGAGCTCTCTCCATTGGCTGACCTCATCAGTATTTCAGAATTGTGTAAAAAAAACAATGACACTGGGAATCATGACACTCATCAAGAAAGTATTTGTCCCACCTCTGATTTCTGTGGCCGGATGATGGCTGTTGCTATCCCTGGACATGGAGGCTGTCCAGCAGGAATTCACAGTCAAGGGCATATCCTGTGACGTTAACAAAGTATTTGACTAGAAGAAGAAGGGGGATGCTGAGGGTTAAAGCACAAGACAGAACTCAGTGGTGGGAGATGATGTGTTTGCCCTTTGTCCTCTGTGAAGTTGAATGCTCTGGGCTTTTCATTTCGGTTAGGTTTGGGGAGAGGAGGAAGCCATCACATGGCTCCCAAAGCCCGGGGTTCACCCAGATTTAAGGCCAGGATGTGAAGGCAAAGGAGGTGCCAATGAATAGATGGCTAGGCTAATGTGTTTGCTTTGTTTCCAGGCAATAACAAGAAATGTGTGTCCTTGGCATGGTTCTTGGTCATGGGACCCTGGGCAGATTTGTTCTTGGTCACTTTTGCATCTTGGCTGAGAATTAACATTTCCAACATACTGCAATGGCTGGCTAGATGCACCAGCGTTAGTAACCCATGAGGTTCTTCTGACTTGGCCACCAGCAGCCCTCCCAACAGAAGGGTGGGGCATGTGTAAACTTGAATTGCAGTGAGGGCTATGGGGCATCTGTGACTTACAGACCTGTGGTTTTCTAAAGCATTCTCCTGAGTTTTGAGGAAGGATAGGGCATGGGAGGAAATAAAACAGCCTATAAGAGCAAAATCTTGGAAGTGACCAAGCTGACACAGCCCAATAAGAAGAGGTCAATGTGAGAGGTTCTCTGGGTTGGAGGTTTCTCATTCAACTGCAATAGTGACTGGTATACAGGCCAGACCCTGGGCTGGGCACTGAAACACATAGGCAAGGATCTGGCATGACTCTGCCCTTAAAGAGGTCACAGCCTGTGGTGACTTCCAACCAACTTGCTTGTGGACCTGAATCCATTAGCCTGTATTTCCCACCAGTCTGTTCTAGGACCTTCTGGAGCAGGGACAATACCTTATCCATCTTTGCATTCCCTTTGGAACCTTCACAGTATGTGGTTGCAGCAGGCAGCCTATAAATGTTTGTTGAAATGAAATCGATCTCAGAAATACAGAAACCAAAGGTAAAGGCAGACTTTGCAGTGATTTATTTTCCACCCCACCTCTTATCCTGCACGTGGCTCCTACATCCTCTATTGGGTTTATTTATTTCCCAAGGACAACGGACCCTTTCCTGAGCTGTGAAATGCTGGGTCTAGGCACAGTCACACCTTGTAGACTGTACATTCTTTCACCCTCACGTATGGTTTCTGCTCTACCTTCGGCAACCTGTCTCCTACATGGTGCTCCTTATAACTGGCATGTGTGGTATACTCTTCAGTCTATAGAGAAAAAAGGTGGCTAAATAAAGTAATCAGTGGAAAAGCACTTTCAGATCTGAGTGACATATTTAGTTTTGTAATGTGCTGGGCATTGCCCACATTCTGGGGGTAAAACGGTAAATACAACAAAACTCCTACCTTTATGGAACCTACATGTTAGTTGGAGAGACTGGCCAGAAACAAACATATCTCTATTATAATGTTGGGCAGTGTTGGATGTTATTATGAAAAATAAAACGGATGTGTTTGTTATGGGGCTCTGAGCTAGGTTAAATGACAAACTAACCCCCAAATTTTAGTGCTCCACAAAGGTTTGTGTCTCCTGTCGAGTCTGATGTGGCACAGGCAGCTTCCTTCATCTTGCAGCTATGCCACACTGTCCCATGATCTCAGGGAAAGGAGAAGAGGAAGACGCAGGAGACCAGCAGCTCTTAACCACCAGCCCGGATGTGACGTATGTCATTTCTGCCCTAAGCCCATTGGTCAGAAGTGGTCACATGATCTTACTGCAACCGCAAGGACAGCTGGGAACTGGCAGAGAATGAAAAACGACTCAGTGAGCTGCAGCCATCTCTTCTGGAGCAGTGGAGGCGGATCGAGAGGATTGGGGAGTAGAGCAGGGGAGTGTCAGGGTGAGTCTTTTCCTATCTGAGGAAGTGACACTTGAGCAGAATCCTGAAAGAAGCGAGAGTGATTCATGTGTATGTCCCAAAGGAGAGTTCAGGCAGTAAACTAGCCTGTGAGATGCCCCATCCCTGCCTGCGGGTTGGCAGGGCCCCTGCTTCCCCACTGTGTGTGGGACGCCCATGAGGTTGGCGGGGGTGGAGCCCGAGGTCATGATCCCTGCTTCTTGGGGTTCACTCTCGTGCATGATCCCCACACCCTTGAGTGCGGGCAGGACCTGTGGCTTGCTTCAACCAGTAGTGACATGGGATGCTACTTCTCAGTTGCTTTACTTGTGTAATGTCCCTCACTCTCCTGCTGACCTTGTAGAGGGAAGCTGCCATGTTGTAAGATGACGGGCAAAGAGGTGCAGTGTCAAGGAAGCCTGGGCACCTGTAGGCGCTGTAGACCTCTGACTTACAACCACAAGGAACTGAATTTTTCCAAACCTGAGTGAGCTTTGAAGCTGACCCTCCCCAGAAACCTCCTGATAGGAACACAGCCTGGTGGACACCTTGGCTACAACCTTGTAAGATGAGCAGAGCAGCTAGTTAAGCCAGGCCTGGAATCCTGACCCACAGATCCTAAAGGTGTGCTGTTTCAAGCTTCTATGTTTATGCTCATTTGTTATGCAGTGTTCTGGTTTGCAACTATTATGTACCCCAGAAAAGCCAAGTTTTAATCCTGATCCAATTTTGGGGGCCCAGATCTATTGTTTAGGGTGGAAACCTTTGATTAGATTGTTTCCATGGAGATTGACCCACTCAATCATGGGTGTGACCTTTTGATTAGATTGCTCTCATGGAGATGCGACCCCACCCATTTTAGGCTGACCTTGATTAGTTTACTGGAATCTTTTAAAAGGGGAAACATTTTGGAGAAAGCTCTGAGACCCAGCTTTCGGAGATGCAGAAAGAAAATACCCTCTGGGAAGCTGCTCAGAATGAGAAGCAGATGCCAGCCATGTGCCTTCCCAGCTAACAGAGGTTTTCCGGACCCATTGGACTTTCTTGAGTTGAGATATCTTTCTCTGGATACCTTAGCTTAGACATTTTTATGGCCTTAGAACTGTAAACTTGTAACTTAATTCCTGTTCTAAAGCCATTCCATTTCTGGTATATTGCACTCTGGCAGTTTTAACAAACTAATACATGCAGCAATAGATAGCTAAAGAGCTGGTGTCCCAGGTACCTATGTTATCCTCTTCTTGGCTCTGAGGAAACGTGTCTGATGGTGCTAATTGCAGTGGGGAGCAGAAGGCTCCTCATGCTGACAAAAGCACAGAGCCACATTTTGATTTTCATGGGCCCTGAACACCTTAGCCATTATGAGGCCCACCCTTCATAAAAAAAATGGTAAAATATATATTTTATGCCAGCATTTGTAGTAAAATGAATATAATCCAGGCTGGGTCCACTATTATATATTTGTTATTATTATAGTCACATTTTTCTTCTGATTTAAGAAAAAATAATAAAATTAAAACATTTTCGTGGGCCCCTGAAAGTATTGTGAGCCCTTGGGCTGTAAGAGAGCCTGAAACATAAAGCAGCCCTGCCCCCAACCTCCCAGCCTGTTGGCTACTTTGGGATTTTCAGTGGATTGAAGGAGTAAAATTAGGGCAGCATGGAGAAAATGAGAAAATGGAAGGGCGAAGAAAGAATGGCAGGCATTCTTTCTAACTAGTATTGGGCCAAAGGACTCCAATAGGTTAAATGCTGGAGCTTCCAAGACCAAGACTGAGGGTGGTAAAGTCCTTTCTTTCAGGAACATTCTCTTGCGATGGGGGAAATGAGACAAGTACTCAGAAGACTAAATTAAGACAAAAGAGTGCAAGATAAAAGAGGATGAACCATTCAAAGAAGGAGAAGATTCCGTTTCAGGGATTATTTGTTCCTTTGTTTTGTGATTGGTTCATTTATTTTACAAATGCTTATTGAGTTATAAGCCACGCATGAGAGATATAAAAGTGTATAAGAAGTGGCGTCTCCTTGGAGAAACCCACAAGCTAGAGTAGGAGACAAATTACATTAATACAGTGATAAATGAATGTTCAAGAAAGCTGCTTGGGGGTGAAACTGGCTCCAGAGCAGGGTTTCTCAGCCTGGGCATTCCTGGCATTTGGGATCAGATAGCTCTTTATTATGGGGCTGTCCTGTGCACTATAGGCTGTCAGCAGCATGCTTGGCCGCTACCCACTTCTCTCCACCAACACCCCCCACCCAAAGTTGTGACAACCAAAAATGTCTCTAGAATGTCCCCTAGGAGGCAAATTCTCCCTCAGTTGAAACTCTACGTCTCTAGAGTTTACTGTGACTGAGGGTAAGTTTTTTTGTATGTAGAAGCTTCAGTATCCTTATTATAAAATCATGGCATGAGCAGGCAATGGTGGCGCAGTGGCAGAATTCTCACCTGCCATGCTGGAGACCCGGGTTCAATTCCCGGACCCTGCCCATGTAAAAAAAAAAAAAAAAAAGGTCGTTGCAAAAGGACCTATTTCATAGTCTTCTAGTGATGGTACCTGTGAAATGTTTAGAACATTGTTAAGTTCAGTCAGTGTCAACTGCAATTGTCGTCATCACTTCATAGAAGAGCTTTTACACGTGGTTTGAAATGGACCCATGCCTGCCCTTCACACAAAGGTCTGGGTGTACGCTGTATGTATTGAGAACCTTGGGATTTAAGACACCCACAAGTTGAGTGGGTGAGTGAACCAAGGTTTCACAGAATTTCAGTTGCCCAGGGAAGTAATCTGAGCTCTGAGTCAGAACCTTCTATATTTAGTGGGAATAGATGCTTCGCAGGCATCCATACAGACAGCCCTTTGGCTTCTCTTGCTTCATCAGAGAGTTTCTTGGGAACCTAAACCATTGAGGGTCACAGAAACCACATGCTGTGGCTCCCCGGGAGATAGACTTGGAGTTCCACTGCCAAGAATAGGATGAATCAGTACCTGTTCTACTTTGCTAGCTGCTAGAATGCGATATACCAGAAACAGAATGGTTTTTAAAAGGAAGAATTTATTAAGTTGCAAGTCCACAGTTCTAAGGCCTGTGAAAATGTCCCAACTAAAGCAAGGCTATACAAATGTCCAGTCTAAGACATCCAGGGAAAGACACCTTGTTTCAAGAAGGCCAGTGACCTTCAGGATTTCTCTCTCAACTGAAAAAGCACATGGCAAACATGGTGGCATCTGCTGGCTTTCTCTCCAGGCTTCTTGTTTCATGAAGCGCCTCTGGGGCATTTTCCTTCTTCATCTCCAAAGGTCTCTGTCTGTGTAGGCTCTGTAGCTCTTTCCAAAATGGTTCCCTCTTAAAGGGCTCCAGTAAGCAACCCTACCTTGAATGGATGGGGACTCACCTCCATGGAAATCATCTAATCAACAGTTACCACCCACAATTGGGTGGGTCACATCTCCATGGATAATTAAAAAACTCCCACCCAGCAATACTGAATGTAGAATAAAAGGCATGGCTTTTCTGGTGTCTACAAATCCAAACCAGCACAGACCCCCAGGGTGATGGTTGCTCCCTGGAAACTCCATTCTGCTGGCCCACAGAACAAGGGGAAACATAGCCTAAAGGAGGTATCTGAGACTTCATTATGCAAAACAGAATGTTAACCCTTCATTTTCTGGGGGAAAAAATTGCCACTGAGTTTTTACTCCAAGTTTTAATATTTCCTCCACTATCCAGTCTTACTCACCTCTTCAAGGCACCCTGCTTTCTATCACCTCTGCTCACCATCCTGATCCAAATTCATAGTTTCTGTGCTTTTCTCAGTGATTCAGAATCCACCCTCTCCATGGCTTCAAGATCCAGTTTACCCCAAAGTTCTCTTCCATGAGGAAGGCACCTCCCTTTTTATGGAGTCCCAATAATGTGCCAGTTTGTCACTTGTGGAAAGCAGAATAATGACCTCCCTAAAATGGCCACATTTTAATCCCTGGAATATGTGGATATGTTATTTTACATAGCAAAAATGACTTTGCAGATGTGACAAAGCTGAAGATCTTGAGATAGACCCAATGACATCACAAGGACCCTTATGAGGAAGGGTGGCTGGAGGGTTAGAGTCAGAGAAGTAAATGTGAAGTGGAATTCAAGTGTAGGATGATGTGATTGTTGAAAAGAGACCATGAGTCAAAGAAGGTAGGTAGCCTTTAGAAGCTAGAAAAGGGAAAGAACCAGACTCCCCCTTAGAGTCTCCAGAAGGAACCCAACCCTGCCAACACCTTGATTTTAGTCCTGCAAGACTCATTTCAGATTTCTGATCTCCAGAACTGTAAGATCATATATTGGGGTTGTTATAAGCCAAAAAGTTTATAGTAATGGCAATAGAAAATATGCTAACCTGTGACACTGAAGAGTAGACAGAGGTCCAGAGAGGCTCTAAGGTGGTTTGCTCATGATGCTGAGGTTGTTTCCCAGAAACAGGTCTGACTGATTGGTTGATTTTTTTTCCTTCTTGGCTTTACATCTGCCAGATGGCTGGTCCCATCTGTAGGGCTTCTCAAGGTTATTTAAAAAGCCATATCCTTCCTCTCCCACCATGGTCAGACCCCCTTCTAAAGTCTGGGTATCTCTTCAGTTGGCTTCTTGGCAATCATTATGCAAGTTTTCTGGAGTGCCAAATAGATTTCTAGGCAAGTGAACACTAAACAGTTACCTCAAGTGGGTTTCATTACATAGGACTCAAAGAAGCATTGCATGGTCCACTTTTATTGATGGTTCTTATTGCTTTGTGGTCTTGGATATATCAGAACTACTTGCTGCTTATGTGGTAGTGGCCTGTAAGAGGCCTGGGAATAACTTCTATGTGAGATTCAGACCACATCATCAAGCCATATATGTAAATGACTGCATAAGTTAGCATCTGTTCTAGTTTGCTAGCTGCCAGAATGCAATATACCAGAAACAGAATAGCTTTTAAAAAGGGGAATTTATCAACTTCCCCAAGTTGAATTCTTGATATTCTCACAAGCAGTGTGGATAACCAAAGCTATAAGCTGAGCCCCCAGTCTTGGGGCTTGTTCATATGAAACTTAACCCCACAAAAGATAGGTCAAGTCTACTTAAAATTTAGGCCTAAGAGTCACCCCCAGGAGGGCCTCTTTTGTTACTCAGATGTGGCCTCTCTCTCCAGCCAACATGATGAGCAGTCTCACCACCCTTCCCCTCTCTGCGTGGGAC